>JBANSL010000009.1:32235474-32382974 GCA_037127255.1 Persicaria tinctoria
CAATCGAAGTTCAGTTCCTCCTTCTCTAAATAAGAATCTGACTAGGAACCGTCAATCTTCACTTGAAAACCATAAGACATGGGAGAGGGAGTGACTCTTCCAGACACTGGATTTCCTCACAATGATTCCTTTTTCTTAGTTTATAAAGTCACAGGCGCTGAAAGGCAATGAAATTCTTTTCACGCTTCTACGCATTGATTGGATGAAAAGGATGGGACGCGTATGAAACACACGCTCTCTTGTGGGGAAGAAGGATGGTTTTAAATGGGTCCCATATTTTTTTAATTAAAAATAAAAGAAAAAACTCATTTTAATCTAGACCATCCATTACAATAACATGAAAGGTTCACAATTGTGCACAAAGTACACCCTAAGGGGTGTGCACAATTTATCTATCCTCTCTCTCTCTCTCTCTCTCTCTCTCTCTCTCTCTCTCTCTCTCTCTCTCTCTCTCTCTCTCTATATATATATATATATATATATATATATAGAGAGAGAGAGAGAGAGGTTGTTTCGGGTGTATTCAGGCCTTATTGTGTATCATGTGAACACATCTACGCCATTGATTTAGGAGAATCAGAGGCACTACTACATAAAGGGGCTATAGTAGCGGTCAAAAATCGCTACATAAAATAGCAAAACCGCTCCTTTAAAGCTAATGTAGCGGTTTTATAGCCGCTACATCTGCTGCCGCTGCCTTAGCTATAATGTGGCGGTTTCATTGACCTAATGTGGCGGTTTCTATTTGGAACACAAAACCGCTGCATTATTATAAAGAACCGCTACAAAAATGCCTTTATGTGGCGGTTTTTGAGACACCTTTTGGTGACACTTGTTTGAGCCTAAGGTGGCGGTTTTCTACCTGTGAAGCGCCAATCCATTCTATTGTAGGTATATAATATATTACATTAATTTAATTCATTTGATTTAGCTATCATTATTATAGGTAGATCTAAATGGCTGTAGCAAACATCAAATCTGAAAAATAAAATTGCACATAAAATAAATGTCTCACCAACAAAATAAATTAAAATCATCTTACAAGATTAAAATATATTACTACAAACACAAATTCATTGAAAATGAAAGTGTATAACAAAATGAAATTAAAAGCTAAATATAAAGATCTCAATCTAGCATAGATACATTGAAAAAACTTAGAAACTAGTGCCCTCATCTTTGGCCACGACTTCCGTTTACACCACCGTAAAGTTTCTATCAAAGATACTGAAATCATCCTGAAAAAAACAAAAAAAGATGATAAAGATTAAAATAAAGATATATTAAACATTATATGATAAAATCAACTTATGTTTCAACTCTAAAAAATCAGCTTAAAAAATGGAGAATCGGCTATAAACTCATGTTTTTTCACCTCATCGCCTGCATTAAATATTCTAGAAATCATAACAATTTTGTAATATGATCAAATTTCCACCTCCCTCCCAATCAATCAAAATCATCCTAAAACATCAAATCAATAGCCATAACTAAGTAAACTTAAAATTAAATTTTATGCAAGTTTGAGATTCAAACAAAATCTATGTTATATGGAGAATCGACTATAAACTAGTGCGTTTTTTTACCTGTATTAAATATTATAAAAATCATAACAATTTGTTTTTTCACCTGTATTAAATATTACTACGTATACAAATCATAACCGGATCAAATTTCCCTCTCCCTCTCAATCAATCAAAATCACCCTAAAACATTAAATCAATGGCCATAAGTAAACTTCAAATTTTATGCAAATTTGAGATTGAAACAGATTAAGCACAATGAAAAAATAGGATGGAATTAATTCAATGAGAAATTTCCATAAACAATGCCAAAAGGCTGGTCTAAAATCAACTTTATTATGTTTTAGTTTTAGAAAATCAAATTATGTTTCAATTGGGGAAAAAATCAACTTACGTTTCAGCTTATATTTCTTACGGTGTTCACTCGCATTGTACCTTAGCTAGATTTAGGCTTGTAGTTGTAGCTGGTACTTGGTAATTTTTCCAATTAGACTTGATTAAGACACTGAATTTTCTTTTTTTAAGGACAAGGCCGGTATTGGAACATAATTACATATGGAAGACATGGTAATTTGAAGATGAAAATCTAGATGGTTACAATTGTGCCGGCCAACATATATTTAACTCGTAGAAAACATGACAGTTTCACAATAATCAACTATATGCTAAGTTGTAAATAACACACCTCTTTTCCTTGGTAAACAAAATCTAGATGCATCCTTGTGACCTAGCTTGCGGTTGGATTTCTATTGGAAAAAAATCCATATGCAGACCATTGTCACATTTTTTGCCATTTTGTGTGTGTAAGCCTGCATTTGGGATAAAAATTACACAACATAGAAGACAAAAATCACAATAAAAATGATTGCATGATAAATAAGTTCTTATTATACCTCCAATTTCCAATAGAACATCAAATGCAAACAAAAATGTTGATGATCTACCATAGCATGTGAATCCCAAACTTAGTAGAAACTGAAAAAAAAATTCACATGAATGAGTGAGCCAGATCAATTACAGAAACAGAGGTAGAGGGCACAAGTGCAGCACTTAACTAACATCTGGGTGAAAATGTGAAATTAGCTAATAGTAGTGAGAAGAAAAAAAAAACTCACAATGGGAAAAGGTCAAAAACAGGCAGAAAAGCAAAGGGAGTTGCTGCCCACCTAGGATCTGTTTATGTTTAATTTAAAACACCACCATCCTTCATTTTATAATAATAAGCTAAAGTAGAAGAGGCGCATTCCAATCCAAACATATACTCCGTACTTAGCAAGCTAGTAAGCTACATATATATATTATAAAATGTGAAGTGTAGTAATACTTAAGGAGGAAAGCTACAATATGTCACCTATATCATATATCAGACAGTAGATTTTTTCAACAAATCTAAACATTAAACAACATCAACCTCCGGTTGGAGAAGGAATTGAAGTGCACGTGATACTACACACCAAACTGGTAGCCCAATTCCTATATTTCCACCCACATTTAATTACTTTGTTTATTACTGTAATAAAATTTGAAGGGAGAAAGGAAACAAAAACACAACAAAAGTGGGAAATCTCTGAGGAGCAGAGAAGCAAGAAAATGGCAGTTTTAACTCTTTAAGTTACGAATGTGGTTTCAATTCAAATGGGAGCTATGTTTTAATATCCCCATAAGCTGAGGGCAAAGACCTTCTAAATCTTGCTACTGTGCTTTTTGTTGCATCTTTTACCCTCTTCAGTACAAAGATGAGCTCAATTGTTGCACACTTGCACTTGGACATTAAATATATTTTTATCCCAAATGTGAAAATGGGATCGTGATCTCTTATGTCCTAGAATAACTTGAATTCGTGCAATTTCACATACTATCTTGGGCAAGCATCCTATATTCCTCTTCCATACCAGGCAAGGACCATAGTTAATAGAAATGAAAAATCATTGCACATTTGAATGAAGAGACTAAAATTAATAGTCATAATACTATTATTTCATCTATAACCATTAATTTTGGACTCAAGAGGGAATGTAATCACGCCTAATCCGAAACCAAAAAGAAAATAATGATAATTTGATAATGAAAAACTATAAAGAAATGTGAAAATATACCAAGTCAAAATTGAAGGCAATTATGCAATGAATTAGAAATTTAAGCCAAACCTAATTTAAATCAATCGATCAGAATGAATTAGTTAGGATAGAATACCCAAATATCACAATTGAGCGTCGATGTCATCGGGTGGAGGCGAGAACGACTCCTTTCCTGGCTCCAAATATGGACTGACGGAGGTAACATGAAGTCGGTGTCACATGGCTACAGGTTCTTCATATCTGAAGTGAAAGGTCTTGGTCCATACATGGTGGTGAGAGAGAGCGCGAGAGGAGAGATTGAGACAAAAGGAGATATCGATAGCCATGGGAGATGGAGAATCGGAGATCTGACAGTAAAGGAGGGAGAAACAGTGAAAGAGAGGGGAAGTAAAGATCTGGAACAAGGGGTCGAGCGGCGCTCTCTAAAAGAATAGAGTAGGGTTTCTTTAATGACCCCCGAACCCTTGTAAAATACAAATAAAAAATTAAACGGTAGTAGAGAAATCCGAAACCGCCACATTAGCTCCTAAAAAACGCCACATTTGGTCTTTAAAACCGCCACATTAGATCTTAAAAACCGCCACACTAGAACAAAAATCAAACCGCTACAGTAGGGTTGTAAAAACCGCTACAATATATCTTAAAAACTCAACATTATAAAAACCGCCACTTAAACCGCTATAAAAGCCTAAACCGCCACCCAAACCGCTACAATAGATTTAACCGCTACAAAGCAGCGCTACATTAGGTCGTTAATGTAGTAGTGAGGGTTGAGATTATTCGGCAATATTGATTAATTAAAAATTAAAAAAGGAAAAAACCATAAACAATCCACCACACTGCGCGTGTATACACACTCCCAACCCTACTCCTACCCCCACAATCGACAAATCTGCCCATCGAAGAAAGAGAAAGCTCAGAGGGCGATTATTCGACGCCGGCACTTGGGACTCCGGGAGTGGAAGGTGGCTGCGCACCAAGACTCGCCATCTGCACCACCAGCACCGACCGGAAAAGCGCCGCCGATTTGAATCTATTAGAGGAGCGAGACGGCTGCGCACCACCGCTGATCGGAAAAGGGCCACCGATTGGAAGTCTGTTGCGCACCACCACTGTTGATTGTGGATTTGAAAGGATCGCCGATCTACACCACCAATTTGAAGCTATTCGATTTTATCAATGGGTAAGTTTTTGATTTGGGTTAAAGCATTTCGATATGTCCTCGAACACCCAGCAGCAGCGGCGACTCAAACATATATCGACCAACAACGGGTGGGCGCCATGACATAAAACAATAAGTTGTTGCGACGGCAACGAGGAGATGACCACGACTAGTGCAATCTGCAAGGGTGAACTAAATTAATGGGTAAGTTTCGAGTTTTTGTTAGGTCAATTGGTTGTTGGATCGATGTGTTAGGTTTAGGATTAGTCGATGAATACTGTGGTTGTATGATAATTGAATCAATTTGTGAGATTTTAGACCTAATTGAGAGAGATGAGAGGTCAATTATTGTCGACATCCCAATTGGGGTTTATCATATTATTGTCATTTAAAGTCGGTTGTAGCACTGAATAATCCTTTGATACAATCGAATAATCTATCGATACCATCGAATAATCCATCGATACCATCGAATAATCCATCGATACCATCGAATAATCTATCCATACCTTCGAATAATCTATTTTTTAAGAAAAATTGACAATAACAATAATTTGATGCAATCGAATAATATGTCAATACCATCGAATAATATATCGTTATCATCGAATAATCTATCGATAACTTCGAATAATCTATCGACACCGTTGAATAATCTAATATTCATTTGATACAATCGAATAATTTATCGATACCATCGAATAATCCATCGATGTCTTCGAATGATCTATCGATACCTTCGAATCATAATTTTTTTGAAAAATTCACAATAATAATATATGGAGCGTTAATTAGAACAAATCATAATCTATTTTTAATAAAAGTTCTTGATACATAATCTTAACAAATCAAGATATATCCATAAGGATTTTTTTTTATAAAAAAATGAAAATCGATACCCACGTATCAAAAATATATAACTAACACAAATTAAAACCGGACCTTTCAGATAAAGATTTCTTAAAAAAAATAAAATCGGGCCCCACATATAAAAAAAACAAAACCAACACAAAATAAAATCCGGAAGAAGTGTGCACACGCACCTTCCATGAGCAAGTGACTCAAAATAGCTTGTGGTAATTTTTAATTAAAAAAAAAAAGAAAAATACCTAATTATCACATCCATCCCTTTCAATAGATCAACGCCCAAGATGTGTTCACATGATATACAATAAGTTTTTGAGTACATATGATCTATAGACTCTATCAATATATATATGATAGACGGTTTTTAGTCGCGTTAACCGTATCAAAATAAATTCGAACTTACTAACTAATGTAGTGTGGTAAGCACGAGTCGATCCCATAGAGAATCAAGTTATTCCTAAGTTAAGTCTATTTACAAATTAATAGAAAGGGGGGTTTTGGTGTGATGAGAATAAGAAAGAAAATAAAATAAACTATAAACAAGTTGATGGAGATAGCAATTAAGAATAGAGTTTCATCTACAGATATCCACTTTAATTTGACCGGTTGATCCTCGAATCTTCTTCAAGTTCTCTTTTCATCTTATTATTGTTCCTGTCCTGATCTTGTGTAAATTACTAGTCCTGCGAGTCCTAGTAACCCTTACTAATTAGATAACCCTAACACGGTCAAGATTCAACCGAATAGTAGCATTAAGATTAAGGATTAACCAGGATACATGCAACACCAAGCTACGAGTCAGCATTCAACATATAATTGATTCTCTACACACCAATTTAGTCCTATGAGTCCTAAAAAGGCATGATTGCTACCATGGATTAAGGTTCGCTACGAGGAATCTACAAAATCCTAGCAATAATCTCAACTAGTTGTACGGACTAGAAGAAATCAACATTAATCGCAAAAGAATCAATACGAATCAATAGAAATAGAATAAAAATAGAAATCTCACAACTTTATCAAACCAAAACTTCAATCCATAGACGAAACGGAAGAGTTTAGATCTCAATAAAAATAAGACAAAAGACAATTAGGTTTAGGATGGAAAGTTAGTCGGCTACTGTCTACGTTCGTTCGGCTCCGTATGAATTGTATATATATTGTAAACTAATATCCTACCTTGCATCCCCCTATTCCTAATACTCCGTATAAAAATATAATACTATAAATCTAACTAATCTATCTATCTATCTAATTTAATATAATAAAAACAAATGCAAGGCAGCAAGCAATTGTTGAGCGCGCATTGATCGAGCACGCGTCGCCATTCATCAGCCCATCTAGTATACTTTGAGTAGCTTATCCCAATCTTCCATTCATTATAGTAACTCGGCCCTATCTCGTATAATTCACTCCAAAATGTCTGAAATTAATAAAACACGAGTGTAGACTCTGAAAATTAAATAATAACAAATTAACTATAAAATATGTAAAATATGCATAAAAAATGACCTAATATAATATGCAATTATATGAATAAAATAGACTCTATCAAACTACCTCATGCTTAGACTTTTGTTTGTCCCCAAGCAAACTAACTCTAAACAAAGACAGATTCAAAATGAAAGACAAGACTCAAAGCAATTTCTATGAAAGATCGCTCATCAGTATGGTTCTCATGGCTAACGGAGTATTTATTATGTTAAGCTTAAAATAATTATGACACTATGAGACCCACATCAAACCGTTCATACTCATTGCTTTAAACTCAAATTAGGTTCAGGGGATGCTTGCATTCAGAATGTATTGAGCAATCAAATTCATTAAGCACATAAAAATCGGCATAAACACCCATAGATTACTAGGCCTTTTCTACTTCGGAGTTTCAATAAAGCTCATATTTTTTCCTCTTTCTTTGTTTCTCTAAACACTTTTCTTCCTCCTTGCGTGAATTTTATCCTCCACAAACAGGATCGGTTACTAACCGTATTTTTTTTTCAAAATTCTTATGAGCGTCGAGTGAATTTTATTCTCCTCGAACATTTCTATCAAACTTGGTTTATTTATGATTCTTTTCACTCGGGTGAATTTTATCCTCCCCGAGCGGTGTAATTGAATTTTATCCTCCTTACACTCATCAACCCAACATATATCAACGCACATAAAAAAATCACATCAAATAGATAACCGAATTTACTAGTGCTTTTCATCAGGGGTTTAGACATATAATATACAATAGAAATCATATAAACTTTTTAAAGATTGTTCTAAACTGAACATCCAACCCATAATCAAGTTCTAACTAAAGCTCATAATCCAGATTATCTATGGAAATCCCACAAGTTTCGTTATTCAATTAAAATTCAAATTTATTAACTCTTAGGTCATGAAAAACCATATATTATCATCAAGGTCATACCAATCATAGAAACATCTTTCTTATCACATCTAAAAGATAAACTAACAAAACAAAAACAAAGACTCAATAGCATAACTTACTATGACAATGGGATAATTATCAAACACCCTATAATGCAACCTATAATGCAGTGAAATTCATAACAAAAATTGAAAACAACAAAAAAAAAAACTAACGCATAATACGGAGCTACACTTGAATTCCCCCACCCCATGCTTAAAATTTTACTTTGTCCTCAAAGTAAAGAAAAAAAATGAAAGAGGTAAAGGAAACTCACAATTAAATCAGGCATTCTAGCAATAGCTGTCAATTCAAGATGAGGTAGTTGTGTAGCCTCTTAACCGATCCTAAAATTCAGCAACTTCTCACAGTTATAGGATCTGTCCAACACCACAAACAGCAGCAAAAACAAGCCAAACTTGCATAGCAATCAACGGCAGATTCGGTTCAGTAACAAAGGAATATCAAAACATAAAATTCAGCAAGATAGGTGACTATTCCTATGTACTAACACCTATGTTACCCGGATACGGATATGGATACGGGGATACGATACGATACGGGTACGGGGATACGGCAATCTCAAAAATATAGGATACGATACGGCCAAGATACGGCAACATAAATAATATGTTGTTTTAAAGGTCTAAGCGTAAATAATAGCTATTTATCATCCAAACATATATAAACGAAACTATATTAAAACTATGAAGTCTTTAACATCGAGTTCAGAAAAATAACAAGAATGGCCAAGTTAAAATTCAATCCATAATTATTATTTTTTTGGAGAAATTCAATCCACCTTTACTTATTACTAATCCGTTGGCATATTAGATATAAAAGGGAGGATTTTAATTTTTTGATCTGGACTTTAACTTTGGGCTTGGCCCAATCCACATGTTGTAATTTGTAACTAAAAACCCTAGACCCTGTACGAATTCAGAAAAGCTTCCATCTTCAACCTCAAGTTCCAGCGTCTTCCCCGCCGCTCCACAAGGTTCCAGCTTCAACCTCATATATGGCGACCTCAGATATGGCGATTAATACAATACTTCAGGTGGCCGTGGAAACTGCCAGGGAGACGACGAGGGCTCAATCGACAAGCTCTCAGAGGTCGAGAATACCGTATCCTATGCCGTATCTAAACAGCTTTGTCCAGTCAACGATACGTTGACCGTATTCGATACTGGGATACACGTATCGTACCCGTATCGGCCCGTATCCGCGTATCCGACCGTATCGGATACAAAATACAAAGCTCCCAGCCGTGTCCGGGTAACATAGACTAACACCCTTAAAACATGAAAGAAGAGTAGAAAGTACAGCCCTAGGTGTTTAGCAGAAGCTTTCAACAACTTTTGGATGCAATTGGCATTTGTGAACCTTCTTGGAGTCGAAAAAATATAGGCAGTCTCCTTTGCAAAAGGTCCTGGCCAAGACACAAAGCAAAGAAAACATACAAGACAAAACAATCCGACTTCCCAAGTACATATATCATCCAAGAACAAAGAACAACAACGACCAAACCACTAAAATCAGCCCCAACTGCTCATGCTCAACCACTTATGTCAAATTCAAAACATGGAATTGAAGTGATTTCAGGGAGCATATAACAAGAAAGGAACACGATATTGGATCAAGCAGGATACTGAGAAAAGACGTAGTTCATACTCAAGTCATATTTAAAGTGAAAAATCAATGAATTCGAGTGACTTCAGAAGAGTAGAAACTAGCAAGCTAAAATTGCATAATAGACACCATCTTATAGCAACTAGGCATGTCCAAATAAAAGCAATCAGAAATCAGAACAAGAAGTCATGAACCAACTCAAGCAACTAAGCAATCGAAGAGAAATCAGCCCTATACATCATGCTCATCCATATTTTGCAACTAAAATCATGAAAATTGTATATGGACACAGGAGCAGACAAGGAAATAAACAAGACCGGCCCAATAAAAAAAATTCACCAAGGCCAAGATAAAGCAAAACCCAGCTAGTTTAGAGACTCACGAGTAAACAAACTCAATGGAAAAACCACATATTACACCTAATTTAGTCCAGGAGAATGCTCAAAAGCCATAAAATCATAGCACTACTCCCCTAATCAAGGTGAACAGAAGCAACAATGCAGCAGTTCAAGCATCTGTTCACTATAATAGACTTCCTAGTGCATTATCAATTACCAATTCAACAATTTCAATCACAAAGATGAAGCAAAATCAGGCATTCACCCAGCCCACAACAATCGAACTCGAGCACAACCAACCGTCACCAAAAATCCCACCAAAAATTGTCAGGAATTCAGTCCGGAAAATCCCCAAAAAAAATCGGAATCGATACACGCTTAGCTCAGGGAGAGAATACCTGGCACTTACCTAACCGATATTGGAGTCAAATTGAGAAGAATCGGGGTTAATTGGAGTTACAGGAGGGA
Source organism: Persicaria tinctoria (assembly GCA_037127255.1). Taxonomy (NCBI): domain Eukaryota; kingdom Viridiplantae; phylum Streptophyta; class Magnoliopsida; order Caryophyllales; family Polygonaceae; genus Persicaria; species Persicaria tinctoria. The sequence goes on from JBANSL010000009.1 coordinate 32,245,959, forward strand.
CTTTGGATCCATCCTCCGGCGGTGCTGGTGTGATAACCGTGCCGGAGACGGGCTGGTGGAGTGGCTAACGGTGGGCAGCAGCGGCTATCGTCTTCGAGCAAAAACGCAGGGCACGGAACGAGAAGGGCTGGGCCGAGGTACTCGTGGTGCCGGGGATGGAGGCGTCCATGGACAATCGACGGTGTTCGGCAGGAGGACCGGCGGTGCTGAGTGCAGGCGATGGTCGGGTAGCAGCGAGGAAGAGGGAGACGGGGCGGGGGTCACTGGAGAGAATCGCTTTCCTATTCTTTTCTTTTTTTTCTGAATTTTTTTCTCTTTTCTTTAAAAAAAATGAAATAAACAAAAACCGTAACTAAACCAGAAAATAAAATAAAAGAGTAAAATTATTCTGACCTAACAGTGAAATTTTTTTTATTATTTTTTTTAAAAAAACATACCTTGGTTCTCTCGATCCGTTCAGACATTGTTAAAGCCCTCAACAATTTGTCAAACTCTTGTGCACACATATCAAGCATGCATATATAATATAATGATAAACTGAAACTAAATAATATTGCAGATAAGAACCATTTCAACTTATCAAACAAGCGAGTATGACTCTTTGTAGAGGGTATATAATACCACCAATTCAGTTCCATTGGTGTCTTTTCAAAATAACAATTAAAAGTATCAATATAATCATCATTACCTTCCAAATCGCAAAGACTTACCTTTATTACCTCTTGAGCCTCAGCAGGTGGCTCTAGACATCGTTCATCAACGGGTGAGCTCAAAATGAATGCATCGGATGGAGTATGAGACACAACACATGAAACCTCATGCGTCGACTCATGAGATTCCAAGTCAGGAAGCACTAGATCCTCTTCTCCATCGTCAAAGAAACTGTCGTCATCTGTGAACAATTCCTCATCGTTATGAAACCAACTAGGAGGGAATGAATTAAACACAATGACTTCGGCAGGATCTTCCATTCCTACATTCTTCACTGTCTCATGAGATGACGGAATGGGTTGGCTTTCTTTATCAACTTGAGGGGAGGCCATCTTCTTTGCTATTATCTCACTTACTGTTTGAGTAAGTTGACTCAATTGTTCCCCCAAGTTTTTGATCCTCTCACCATTCTCCTGTATCGCTTGAGCATTCTCCTGTATCGCTTGAGTAATGGCTTGGATTTCATCGTCCAAGTGAGTGACAGAGTCCCCCATTGGTAGTGATACCGAAGTGAAGGATTCTTCCTGCGCAATATGGTAATCCATATAACAGAAAAAATCCCACAACCCCGACAAACCTAACCGTGCTAGGCCTCCGTTACTCATGTGCTCAACAAGTGCTCGTGTCTCAGCAGTCATCCCGTCAATTATGCAAACAATCATATCTCTGATGCTGTCTTGATAACCCCGTGAATTACGGATGTCCACATATCTCTGCAATCTGTTAAGATATTGGTGAAAGTTCTCACCTTCAAACTGCAATAACCTCAACATCTAAAAAGTTAGTAGCAAGGGTGTTATGAACCGTAAGATAGGTTCACAACAAATTAGATATATACAAAAATTGATAAACACACAAAACTAAGAAATAAACTTTGATTCCCCGACAACGGCGCCAATTTGATAGACGGTTTTTAGTCGCGTTAACCGTATCAAAATAAATTCGAACTTACTAACTAATGTAGTGTGGTAAGCACGAGTCGATCCCACGGAGAATCAAGTTATTCATAAGTTAAGTCTATTTACCAATTAATAGAAAGGGGGGTTTTGGTGTGATGAGAATAAGAAAGAAAATAAAATAAACTATAAACAAGTTGATGGAGATAGCAATTAAGAATAGAGTTTCATCTACAGATATCCACTTTAATTTGACCGGTTGATCCTCGAATCTTCTTCAAGTTCTCTTTTCATCTTATTATTGTTCCTGTCCTGATCTTGTGTAAATTACTACTCCTACGAGTCCTAGTAACCCTTACTGATTAGATAACCCTAACACGGTCAAGATTGAACCTAATAGTAGCATTAAGATTAAGGATTAACCAGGATATATGCAACACCAAGCTACGAGTCAGCATTCAACATATAATTGATTCTCTACACACCAATTTAGTCCTATGAGTCCTAAAAAGGCATGATTGCTACCATGGATTAAGGTTCGCTACGAGGAATCTACAAAATCCTAGCAATAATCTCAACTAGTTGTACGGACTAGAAGAAATCAACAATAATCGCAAAAGAATCAATACGAATCTATAGGAATAGAATAAGAATAGAAATCTCACAACTTTATCAAACCAAAACTTCAATCCATACACGAAACGGAAGAGTTTAGATCTCTATAAAAATAAGACAAAAAACAATTAGGTTTAGGGTGGAAAGTTAGTCGGCTACTGTCTACGTTCGTTCGGCTCCGTATGAATTGTATATATATTGTAAACTAATATCCTAAACTTGCATCCCCCTAGTCCTAATACTCCGTATAAAAATATAATATAAATCTAACTAATCTATCTATCTAATTTAATATAATAAAAACAAATGCAAGGCAGCAAGCAATTGTTGAGCGGAATGAGCGCGCATTGATCGAGCACGCGTCGCCATTCATCAGCCCATCTAGTATACTTTGAGCAGCTTAGCCCAATCTTCCATTCATTATGAGTAACTCGGCCCTATCTCATATAATTCACTCCTAAATGTCTGAAATCAATAAAATGCGAGTGTAGACTCCGAAAACTAAATAATAACAAATTAACTATAAAATATGTAAAATATGGATGAAAATGACCTAATATAATATGCAATTATATGAATAAAATAGACTCTATCAAACTAACCCATGCTTAGACTTTTGTTTGTCCCCAAGCAAACTAACTCTAAACAAAGACATATTCAAAATGAAAGACAAGGCTCAAAGCAATTTCTATGAAAGATCGCTCATCAGTATGGTTCTCATGGCTAATGGAGTATTTATTATGGTAAGCTTAAAATAATTATGACACTATTAGACCCACATCAAACCCTTCATACTCATTGCTTTAAACTCAGATTAGGTTCAGGGGATTATTGCATTCAGAATGTATTGAGCAATCAAATTCATTAAGCACATAAAAATCGTCATAAACACTCATAGATTACTAAACCTTTTCTACTTCGGAGTTTCAATAAAGCTCATATTTTTTTCCTCTTTCTTTGTTTCTCTAAACACTTTTCTTCCTCCTTGCATGAATTTTATCCTCCACAAACAGGATCGGTTACTAACCGTATTTTTTTTTCAAAATTCTTATGAGTGTCGAGTGAATTTTATTCTCCTCGAACATTTCTATCAAACTTGGTTTATTTATGATTCTTTTCACTCGGGTGAATTTTATCCTCCCCGAGCGGTGTAAGTGAATTTTATCCTCCTTACACTCATCAACCCAACATATATCAACGCACATAAAAAACACACATCAAATAGATAACCGAATTTACTAGTGCTTTTCATCAGGGGTTTAGACATATAATATACAATAGAAATCATATAAACTTTTTAAAGATTGCTCTAAACTGAACATCCAACCCATAATCAAGTTATAACTAAAGCTCATAATCCAGATTATCTATGGAAATCCCACAAGTGTCGTTATTCAATTAAAATTCAAATTTATTAACTCTTAGGCCATGAAAAAACATATATTATCATCAAGGTCATACCAATCATAGAAACATCTTTCTTATCACATCTAAAAGAAAAACTAACAAAACAAAAACAAAGACTCAATAGCATAACTTACTATGACAATGGGATAATTATCAAACACCCTATAATGCAATGAAATGCATAACAAAAATTGAAAACAAAAAAAAAAAAAAAAAACTAACGCATAATACGGACCTACACTTGAATTCCCCCACCCCATGCTTAAAATTTTACTTTGTCCTCAAAGTAAAGAAAAAAAATGAAAGAGGTAAAGGAAACTCACAATTAAATCAGGCATTCTAGCAATAGCTGTCAATTCAAGATGAGGTAGTTGTGTAGCCTCTTAACCGATCCTAAAATTCAGCAACTTCTCACAGTTATAGGACCTGTCCAACACCACAAACAGCAGCAAAAACAAGCCAAACTTGCATAGCAATCAGCGGCAGATTCGGTTAAGTAACAAAGGAATATCAAAACATAAAATTCAGCAAGATAGGTGACTATTCCTATGTACTAACACCCTTAAAACATGAAAGAAGAGTAGAAAGTACAGCCCTAGGTGTTTAGCAGAAGCTTTCAACAACTTTTGGATGCAATTGGCATTTGTGAACCTTCTTGGAGTCGAAAAAATATAGGCAGTCTCCTTTGCAAAAGGTCCTGCCCAAGACAGAAAGCAAAGAAAACATACAAGACAAAACAATCCGACTTCCCAAGTACATATATCATCCAAGAACAAAGAACAACACCGACCAAACCACTAAAATCAGCCCCAACTGCTCATGCTCAACCACTTATGTCAAATTCAAAACATGGAATTGAAGTGATTTCAGGGAGCATATAACAAGAAAGGAACACGAGATTGGATCAAGCAGGATACTGAGAAAAGACGTAGTTCATACTCAAGTCATATTTAAAGTGAAAAATCAATGAATTCGAGTGACTTCAGAAGAGTAGAAACTAGCAAGCTAAAATTGCATAATAGACACCATCTCATAGCAATTAGGCATGTCCAAATAAAAGCAATCAGAAATCAGAACAAGAAGTCATGAACCAACTCAAGCAACTAAGCAATCGAAGAGAAATCAGCCCTATACATCATGCTCATCCATATTTTGCGACTAAAATCATGAAAATTGTATATGGACACAGGAGCAGACAAGCAAATAAACAAAGACCGGCCCAATAAAAAAAAATTCACCAAGGCCAAGATAAAGCAAAACCCAGCTAGTTTAGAGACTCACGAGTAAACAAACTCAATGGAAAAACCACATATTACACCTAATTTAGTCCAGGAGAATGCTCAAAAGCCATAAAATCATAGCACTACTCCCCTAATCAAGGTGAACAGAAGCAACAATGCAGCAGTTCAAGCATCTGTTCACTATAATAGACTTCCTAGTGCATTATCAATTACCAATTAAACAATTTCAATCACAAAGATGAAGCAAAATCAGGCATTCACCCAGCCCACAACAATCGAACTCGAGCACAACCAACCGTCACCCAAAATCCCACCCGAAATTGTCAGGAATTCAGTCCGGAAAATCCCCAAAAAAAATCGGAATCGATACACGCTTAGCTCAGGGAGAGAATACCTGGCACTTACCTAACCGATATTGGAGTCAAATTGAGAAGAATCGGGGTTAATTGGAGTTACAGGAGGGACTTTGGATCCATCCTCCGGCGGTGCTGGTGTGATAACCGTGCTGGAGACGGGCTGGTGGAGTGGCTAACGGTGGGCAGCAGCGGCTATCGTCTTCGAGCAAAAACGCAGGGCACGGAACGAGAATGGCTGGGCCGAGGTGCTCGTGGTGCCGGGGATGGAGGCGTCCATGGACAACCGGTGGTGTTTGGCAGGAGGACCGGTGGTGCTGAGTGCAGGCGATGGTCGGGTAGCAGCGAGGAAGAGGGAGACGGGGCGGGGGTCACTGGAGAGAATCGCTTTCCTTTTCTTTTCTTTTTTTTTCTGAATTTTTTTCTCTTTTCTTTAAAAAAAATGAAATAAACAAAAACCGTAACTAAACCAGAAAATAAAATAAAAGAGTAAAATTATTCTGACCTAACAGTGAAATTTTTTTTTTTTTTTAAAAAAAAAACATACCTTGGTTCTCTCGATCCGTTCAGACATTGTTAAAACCCTCAAAAATTTGTCAAACTCTTGTGCACACATATCAAGCATGCATATATAATATAATGATAAACTGAAACTAAATAATATTGCAGATAAGAACCGTTTCAACTTATCAAACAAGCGAGTATGACTCTTTGTAGAGGGTATATAATACCACCAATTCAGTTCCATTGGTGTCTTTTCAAAATAACAATTAAAAGGATCAATATAATCATCATTACCTTCCAAATTGCAAAGACTTACCTTTATTACCTCTTGAGCCTCAGCAGGTGGCTCTAGACATCGTTCATCAATGGGTGAGCTCAAAATGAATGCATCGGATGGAGTATGAGACACAACACATGAAACCTCATGCGTCGACTCATGAGATTCCAAGTCAGGAAGCACTAGATCCTCTTCTCCATCGTCAAAGAAACTGTCGTCATCTGTGAACAATTCCTCATCGTTATGAAACCAACTAGAAGGGAATGAATTAAGCACAATGACTTCGACAGGATCTTCCATTCCCGCATCCTTCATTGTCTCATGAGATGACGGAATGGGTTGGCTTTCTTTATCAACTTGAGGGGTGGCCATCTTCTTTGCTATTATCTCGCTTGCTGTTTGAGTAAGTTGACTCAATTGTTCCCCCAAGTTTTTGATCCTCTCACTATTCTCCTGTATCGCTTGAGCATTCTCCTGTATCACTTGAGTAATGGCTTGGATTTCATCATCCAAGTGAGTGACAGAGTCCCCCATTGGTAGTGATACCGAAGTGAAGGATTCTTTCTGCGCAATATGGTAATCCATATAACAGAAAAAAATCCCACAACCCCGACAAACCTAACCGTGCTAGGCCTCCGTTACTCATGTGCTCAGCAAGCGCTCGTGTCTCAGCAGTCATCCCGTCAATTATGCAAACAATCATATCTCGGATGCTGTCTTGATAACCCCTTGAATTACGGATGTCTACATATCTCTGCAATCTGTTAAGATATTGGTGAAAGTTCTCACCTTCAAACTCCAATAACCTCAACATCTAAAAAGTTAGTAGCAAGGGTGTTATGAACCGTAAGATAGGTCACAACACATTAGATATATACAAAAATTGATAAACACACAAAACTAAGAAATAAACTTTGATTCCCCGGCAACGGCGCCAATTAGATAGACGGTTTTTAATCGCGTTAACCGTATCAAAATAAATTCGAACTTACTAACTAATGTAGTGTGGTAAGCACGAGTCGATCCCACAGAGAATCAAGTTATTCATAAGTTAAGTCTATTTACCAATTAATAGAAAGGGGGGTTTTGGTGTGATGAGAATAAGAAAGAAAATAAAATAAACTATAAACAAGTTGATAGAGATAGCAATTAAGAATAGAGTTTCATCTACAGATATCCACTTTAATTTGACCGGTTGATCTTCGAATCTTCTTCAAGTTCTCTTTTCATCTTATTATTGTTCCTGTCCCGATCTTGTGTAAATTACTAGTCCTACGAGTCCTAGTAACCCTTACTGATTAGATAACCCTAACACGGTCAAGATTGAACCTAATAGTAGCATTAAGATTAAGGATTAACCAGGATATATGCAACACCAATCTACGAGTCAACATTCAACATATAATTGATTCTCTACACACCAATTTAGTCCTATGAGTCATAAAAAGGCATGATTGCTACCATGGATTAAGGTTCGCTACGAGGAATCTACAAAATCCTAGCAATAATCTCAACTAGTTGTACGGACTAGAAGAAATCAACAATAATCGCAAAAGAATCAATACGAATCAATATGAATAGAATAAGAATAGAAATCTCACAACTTTATCAAACCAAAACTTCAATCCATAGACGAAACGGGAGAGTTTAGATCTCCATAAAAATAAGACAAAAGACAATTAGATTTAGGGTGGAAAGTTAGTCGGCTACTGTCTACGTTCGTTCGGCTCCGTATGAATGGTATATATATTGTAAACTAATATCCTAACTTGCATCCCCCTATTCCTAATACTCCGTATAAAATATAATATAAATCTAACTAATCTATCTATCTAATTTAATATAATAAAAACAAATGCAAGGCAGCAAGCAATTGTTGAGCGCGCATTGATCGAGCACGCGTCGCCATTCATCAGCCCATCTAGTATACTTTGAGTAGCTTAGCCCAATCTTCCATTCATCATGAGTAACTCGGCCCTATCTCATATAATTCACTCCAAAATGTCTGAAATCAATAAAACACGAGTGTAGACTCCGAAAAGTAAATAATAACAAATTAACTATAAAATATGCATAAAAATGACCTAATATAATATGCAATTATATAAATAATTTAGACTCTATCAATATATATATATATATTATTACAAGTAGTTCATTCAATTTTGGTAATTTAGGACAAAGGTTTCCAACTTGGAGAAAATTAGGTGTAAGTTCCAATTTTAAGGATCGAATTAAGTAAATGTCCACCAAAAAAGCTTTATTAGTTAAAAGTCCAATACATATAACCTTGTCTCATTCCCACCTGCAACGTTTTTCATTTTGCTTCTTCTCTCTCATATATCTATGCCAACTCAAACTCACACTCTCTGTCAGTTTCTCGTTGTTGAGTCAGGCTGAGGTAGCATCTGAAGTCACACTACCAAAGTCGACTACCTCGCCTCCAATGGCCCCTCCACTAATGGATGGACGACTGCTGTGAGTGATGGATGGATGATTGTTCATCTATGGCGAAGTAGATCTGAAGTTGGTGGAGCAACAGGAGGCAAAGGTAGTGAGGATCTTGAGAGATTATGTGTCGGTTTCATATTTGAAATGTGATAGATCTTCCCCTCCGCTGCCATGTCGGTGCAGATTGGAGGTGAAGCGGTGGAGATTGGAGGAGAGGCGATGGATCGATGTGGGAGGTAACATGTAGAGAGTAGGAGTGTTAGTTAAGGCAAAAAAAAGGGTGGGATAACAACCCAAACGTTGTGTTTTGTAGTCTGTACATGTTAGCACCGGCATTCAGTGTAGCATAGCAGATGAGCAAGGTAGTATAAAAAGGTTGTTAGCAAGACATTTTGTATGCTTTTGGGTTTTATAACAAATTACAGAAAATTCCCAAATCTGTTTCCTCCTTCTGCAAGGTTCCAAACCTCCATAGGAAGAGCTTTGCTCAATTTAGGTTTTACAGTGAAATCTAGGAGTTTCCTAGATTTCATATGGTATAAGAGCTCCACTGGTTCCGATCCTGATTTAGATCGAACTTAAAGGAGTTTGCGCGGGTTTAATCGCAGATTCAAAGCGATTTCGATCTGCGTTTTGGTTCGGTGTCATTTCTGTTCTTGCTTCACTTCTCTGTGCCGTTTACTCGTCTAATCTAGTCGCTGATCATGGAAGAAACGTCTGATGCTAATGCTGCCTCTCGAGGTAATGGATCGCCGAACTTTGGAAACAACAATCGGTCGCCGAATTTCGGGAACAACAACCTGGATCCATTGTTCCTTGCGAACTCAGATCATCCAGGTATGCATTTGGTTTCAGTTCAGCTTAATGGCAGTAATTTTCTTAGCTGGAGTAGGAACGTTCGCATGGCTTTAGGTGCTAAAATGGCAGTAATCATCCAGGATGAGGATGATTATGAACGCTGGGTTAGATGTGACTATATGGTCATGAGTTTGATCCTGAATTCCATGAAAAGTGACCTTGCTGAAAATTTCATGTGTGCTCAATCTGCGAGTGAACTTTGGGGAGAAATTAAGGAGCGATTTGTTGAATCCAATGCTCCATTGATCTATTAGATGCACAGGGAGTTATGCAACGTGCGTCAAGAGAATCTGAGTGTGGTTGTTTACTACAGCAGACTCAAACGAATCTGGGATGAACTTCAAACTATTGAAGGGCATCCGATCTGTAAGTGTGGGATTATGTCTCGATGCAGTTGTGGGATTCTGAAGAAGATTCTTGAGAAAGAGGCCATTGCGAAACTAATACAATTTCCGATGGGCCTCACAGATGCGCTTGACACGGTTAGAAGTCACATTCTGTCCATGGAACCCCTGCCTTCTGTCAATAAAGCCTACCACATGGTGATGCAGATAAAGAGGCAGAAAGGGATCACCAGTGGTGACCTTCATGCTTCACATGAGGTTCTGGTTGCAGGGCGTCAAGGATGTCAAGGTAGCCAGCCGTCCAAGGCTCTAGAGTACAAGAGAGACAGTAAGAAGGCTAAGCTGGACAGGAAGTGTGATTTCTGTCAAGAGAAAGGCCATTTGAAGGAAACATGCTTCAAGCTTGTGTGATATCCCGATTGGTATAATGGACCTAAAGGAAAAGGTGATGATGCTATGTTTGCAGGAGTGTCTCAGGAATTGTCACAGTTTGATAATCCTTTGGACAAGGATCTACTTAGCAGCACTGCAGGTAACTCTAGAAGCGATGGTAAACCTGATGCTTAACTTGTTAGTGCAGTCTTCAATGAGGTTTTGAGGATGATGAAAGGGAGGGGTCCAGCAGCTGATGAAGGGCCTTCCAACATCCTTGGCTCTATGAACTTTGCAGGTACTCTTCTTTGTCCAAGTATTACTTCACCAATGGATGAGCATCATCAAATGTGGATTGTGGGCTCAGGTGCCACCGATAATATCACGTTTGATAGAAGCTTATTCACTGATCTGAATCTGCTGCCTCGACCTATTGTAACTGGGTTGCCTGATGGTCATACCCAGGATGTTTTATACTCAGGAACAATAGTGTTGAGCAGTTCGGTTGTGTTGAAGGACGTGTTGTATCTGCTTTCATTCAAACAGATCTTACTATCGGTGTCTCAGTTGCTTGACCAAGGTGACTTAGTCTTTATGTTTTACCAACACAAATGTGTGCTTCACGACACTTCAACTAGCAAGATCTTATCCACTGGAGTCAGGTCTTGTGGTCTTTACATGTTTACTGGATTCAAGTGCATTCCGAAAGAACAGGTTAGATCCCTTGTTCCACCTGCTATGAGGATAACAGACAGGAATAAAGATGCTTTGTCATCATGTAATGGTGCTACTGTGAACACCTGTTTTGATTTACTTCATGCTCGACGTGGACATGGGTCCTCGTCCAAACTTAAGCACTTGGGATTGTGCAAGAAATCTCAATGTGATTTTGGTGAATGTGATGCTTGTATTTTGGCTCACTACTAGAATACTGTAATTAGACATCAAATCATTTAAGTCTGTCAAGAAATCAACAGATGTTAAATTTATTTATTACATCGTTTATTTTTTTTGTGATGTCTAAAACAGTTTACACAATGGTCAAATATGTTGACAGATGTGAAACTGTTAGTTTTGAAAAAACCAAAATGGGCGCTATAAGGGAAAAAGGCGGGGATTCAAAACTTAGAAAAAAAAATTGGAGCCCGGGCTTCCAAATTTTGGAGGTAATGTACTAATGTTAACCCTTTTCAAAAATTAAACTTTCTTGTTTCCTTTTTCCAATAAGTTTTATCACTTAGAAAAAATCTGACCATTTTTTTTCACTTTCCTAAAATTTATAACACTTCAAATATTTCTATCTTCTTCTCTCTCCCCTCTCCCCTCTCCTTCATTCAGATCTACCACGCTAACCCAGTAACCCTCGACTTACATCTCTCCAGAACTACCAAACCCCAACTCATCTTCTCCTCTCTCTAGATCCAAACTTCCACAAGCTAGCTCCGACGACCGTCGTTCAGTACTGCCTTCCTCCTCCGGCCATCATCTCTCAGAACAATCGCCAAATTGGATGGGAGTTGAAACCCTAAATCGCCGACCAAGTATCCGAGATTCCGACATATTTGTTTGGTTTCATTTGTTTTCCATCTCCATTCTGCTTTGATTTCTTTTTTATTTTCACATTCAATCAACTCTAATCCTCTAACCCTTGGTCTACCTCTCTCCAGATCTGAGCCATGTACCAAACCCCCCAAATAATCTTCTCCTCTCTCTAGATTCAATCTTCTGCTATCTAGCTCCGACGACCATCGTTCAGTGCCGACAAGGTATCCGACGACCATCAACTCTCAAAAGAATCACGAAAATGGATGAAAGGTGAAACCCTAAATCGCCGACAAGGTATCCTTCGGTAATCATCTTTGGTAATCATCTCCCTCCTCCCACTCTCATAAAATCCTTCTAGATCTTGATTCGACGAAGAAAACAACTACTTCGCTCTCGTTCCCTCTAGATCTAGATTCAATTAATTTTTTAGGGTTTCATTTATGTGTTTCTGGCCTCGGTTTTGAAACCAATCGTCTTTTTTTCAATATGCTAGGATGATCAAAAGTGATTGTCTTATACGCTTCATTGTTTCTCCCATTGAGGAAAACAGTATATAAAGATTTGAAAAAGAAGGTAAGATTTCTTAGGTTCAAAACGCAACATTATTATCTGAAAATTTGTGAGTACATGATGATGTTCTCTATGCTTTTGGTCATCACTATTACAATAAAGAGTCATTTTGAGAAATTTGCCAATGGATTGCATTGCTGGTTTTTTGGGGTAAGTTTTGCTGTGTCCTTTTGGAAATTTTGAATGGCATAAATTAGTGCTTTAAAATAGTGCTTTTCATCTTTATTTCTTTTTGCTTTTAAGAATATATGCCCCATACATGTGTTAATCTTTAGGAATGATGGAACTAATGAGATGACGGTTGGATTGGCCTAGCTAAGTTTAGGCCATCTCAAGATAATTCACACTTGATATATTTCTAAATGAGATCTTTCTTTTGTTTCTTAGTTGATGGAAAACTCAACATGGTCTAGTGGATAGGAACCTTAAACTCAATAATATAAACTATCTGCTAGTGTATATTATTTCTGAATAAGGTCTTTCTTTTCTTACTTGTCTTGTTCCCTAGCTTTTGTAGATTTGTTGCAAACATCCTGTTTTGAATTAATGTAAAAACAATCTGTAGTGGTAGCTTTTCTGCGAGATAATATGAATAAGCTTGGCATGGTATGGTTTTCTCCTTTTATCTTGGAATGATCATTTTTTTAATAACAAAAGCATATATAGTTTTCCTTTAGACAAACTTTGCTGGAAATTTAACAATGTAAACGGGGCTTGAAAATTGATCATTAGCTAATGTGTTAAAATGATGCAACATTGCTCCTAATCACATGTAATGTAACAGGTGCCAGTGGATCTTGTCATTGATCATTCAGTCCAGGTTGACGTAGCAAAGTTAGAAGATGCAGTGAGTATTAACTAGAAGATTGGATTTGATAGAAATTGAGAGAGGTTTGAATTTTTGAAGTGGAGATCTACTGCTTTTCAGAACATGCTTGTTTTTCCTCCAAGTTCTGGTATTGTCCACCAGGTGAGAAACTCTTATCTTTTTTGTCTCTTCTTGTTGATGTTCCTTTAACCATTAACAAAATAATGATAAAAAAAATTTAAAAATGATAAGAGTTTACATTAACCCTTTATTTGTTATTGACTTGAGAATCTGGTATCCATCCTTCTAAATGCATTCATTGGTGTCAAAGTCATATTATTGGATTGTAGCAATAAAGTTCTCTACCTTACCTATTTTTTTCTTCAGCTGTAGAAAATTTGTGGTTTCTCATTTCTCAGTCTCTCAATTCTCTTTACTCATAATTTGGGGTTTCATTGCTGATTACATGCTTTCATGTTGCCTATAATCTCAGGCAAGATTGTCATTTTTTGGATCTGTTCAGTTTCTCATTTAGTTCTGTGTTTCATGTTGCCTATATTCATGATCAAAGCTTATTGGTCTCCCTCAGTCTTGTTAAACGGAGTTTGAAAAGATGGCAACTTTGCCGAGGTAATCAATGGCTTTTGTACCGATTTCCTCCTTTCCTTGTTGCCTATAATCACCTGACAAGGTTGAACTAGTTTGATCTGTTCAGGTTTGTTCAGTTGTTTGTTTTGACTGCTTACATGCGTGATTAAATTGATAAAAATAAAGAACTTTCCCTTGTATAATCAATGACTTGCATACTGATTTCCTCCTTTGTTGCTGCTAATCTTGGGGAATTTTGCACAATGTTCAGTCTTTTTAAAGATGTTTTGAGCCACTAATTGAAGCAAGTTGCTGTTGAATGTTCAGTCTTGTTAAGGTTCTCATTTTCATATGTCTTGTGCATTTTTTCACTTTTTGTGTTGCTCTGCCAAGTTGTTGAAGATGTTTTGAGCCACTGATTGAAGCAGGTTGCTGTTGAATGTTCAGTCTTGTTAAGGTTCTCATTTTCATATGTCTTGTGTATTTTTGCACTTTTTGTGTTGCTCTACCAAGTTGTTGAAGATGTTTTGAGCCACTAATTGAAGCAGGTTGCTGTTGAAAGTTCCCATCCCCAAAATATAATTGAACAGAATCAGTGTTGAAGATGTTTTGAGCCTTTTACAAGAATACACAAGACAAATCATTTAGTGCTATTATGGATGCTCATCTTAGATAATTCAAGCTGGTTAGTACTTTTGATAGCCTCTTGTTTCATCAACAATTTTCTCCTTCTGTGTCCCTGTGTCTCTAATCACTGATTCACTGTCATAATCCCCCCTCTTTTTCTTTTAATGTGAATTAACTTTCATAATCTCAGGGATATGATATGCTGAAAGAAATGGAGCTTCTTATTCACCAGGTACTGTTGGAAATATATCTTTAGATATTGAATGAAAGTAACCAAAGAGCTTTACCATTAAGCCGTAGGTTGTTTCCCTGCAATTGGCTGTTCATATACTGTTGCTTGCAAATTGATTGTTCTTTCAAGATGTCATGATGTAGATTTTGAAATATCATTAGTTATTGACGCTTTTTCTGCAATGCACTTCTTTGTACATCAAAAGATTTTTGAATCATAAACTTTACCTGCTTTTGTAAGAGTTTCAGTGTACATATGAATAGAACCTGGTAAAATGTGCATCTACTCTTCCTACTTTCTGTGTCATTTCTTAAATTTTTTTTAATTTTTCTTAGAAGTTACATTATTCTGTTTGGATTAAAGCCAATCAAGTTTGTGCTTATCTTTTAATTTACTCTTTTTTTCAGTTAGGATTCTTATGTAATTGTTTAGGCAAATCCTTTACCAATTTGAGATGGATCTCTCCTGTATTGCAGGTGTTAACGTGTGCACAGCAGTACAAAGAGTCCACAAGTGCCCAACAAGACAATTTGGCAAGAAGAATCCAGGAGTTCCGGACTCAAGCAGAGATGGACAGTTTAAAGAGTGCTGGAGACCTAGCAGCTTCTGGCAATGTTGATGGCATTAATAATGTTGATGCTCATTCTTACAAAAATATGCAGGCAATAGTGCTGTCAACTGCTAATGCAGAGGTAGAAAATTTCGCCTGTATCCCCAATGCTCCTTGATCTGTGTGCTATATCTCTGCATGTTTCAGTTTTTATCATCTTAGCTTTAATACAAAATAGATTCATAAAAATGGAGCTCAAAACTGCCTATGCAATTTCTGGAGTTAGTATATGCCAATCTGATTGTAATATAGTAATACAACACTCCCCTGTTCTTAACTCATTTTTTTCACGTGAACAGGTGCACACAATCAAACAAGGGTATCTTTTTAAGCAATCTTCAAGCCTTAGGGGGGATCGGAAGAGACGGTTCTTTGTACTCGACAGCCGTGGAACTCTATACTATGGTTGCTATTGAAGGTTCCCATCCCCAAAATGGCTACCTATATACTATTGTTTGTGCACATGAAGATACCTCCTTGTTTGCATTTGTTGATTCTGGAGCAACAACTACGTGCACAAGACCGAGTTTCATTCCTTATTTAGTAAAGAGGTTAAAAGAAGGGACGTCGGACCACGTTTTCATGATACCATACAACCCAGGGTAATTAGTAAATCTCATGACATTTGATATGTGCATTTGATAAATGTTGCAGTGTACTCTAAATGAAATCTTTAAGTTTATATGCATTTCTCAAATCTGCTGTTAAGAATATATAGCCCATGCATTGCTGAAATCTCATGACATTTGCTATGCATTTATGAAATCTGTTGTTGAGAATATATAGCCCATGCACTCTGAATGAAATCTGTAAGTTTCTGTCTTGGTGGTCCTTGAAAAAAGATATGTAAGTGTATATGCATTTCTGAAATCTGCAGTTGAGAATATATAGTACATGCATTTCTAAAATCTCATGAGATTTGATATGCATTTGATATGCATTAATTTCTGAAATATATTGTTACTTTTGCAGGAAACATTGGCTTCTGATTGTTATTTGGGGGAGTGACCATCTCCTTACAAAGATTGGGAAAAGGCTGTAAAGAGGTATATGTTATTGTTTAGATCAAGTTTTTCAATCCTTTCCCTCTCCTTTAGGTGTTATGAATTATTCCTTCCAACTCTATTCTGGTCATGTCGATTTGAATGTAAACAATGCAAATTGCTTTGATGATTAATACTTTTGCAGGAAACATTGGCTTCTGACTGTTATTAATACGCAGTTTTATATTTTGATGGATTTTAGTGGGCTGCATGAAGGAACCGTCCATCATACACTCAAGAACAAATCGATGAAGTTCGAGTTGAATCTGCTCAGTATATCAAGTCTTTGCTATAGGTTAATGAAGCGTACGTCTAGGGCTGCTCAGTAAATGTGCCACTTATTTAGTACTTCTTGTTGATTGAAAATGCAGGTGATCGATCAACCATTTTTTGGGTCTAATGTCTTAAGCTTTAAAACATTTAGGGTATGAATGTTGGGGCATCATATACACTGATCGATTTAGGTGGTTTGGCTAGCCTGACCTGTTTTTGAGATGTTCGCTAGCTAGCTAGGTAATGTAGGCCGCAGATATGTAGGCTAGCCATTTACCTTTTTTTGTGATGTTGTGGCTAGCCAATTTTTTGGCTATGAACAACGGCATGGTATTTTTTGTGAATGTTACATTACGAAGCTAGTATATATGTACATGAATGCAATATATGTTCTATCGACAAAAGCGGGGTGCATATCCAAACAAACACATCAGATTCAATATTGAAAATAGTAGTGTATTCATACATTTAACATCAGATACATCTATTAAAACAGATGCCAGTGTAACTTATACACATCGTTCTCTATTTAATAAATCGTGTGTCAATAGAGCAACAACGTCATTTTACCTTTAAATCAATGTGCAAAATAAGTTTGAACATTAAAAATGATATATGAATTGATGTATATTAGTCAAAGTAACATCGTTATCTACAAAATAAACCGATGTATCAATTGAGCAACAACGTCATTTTATTTTGAAAAAACAGATTACAACTGTATGAAACGACATCTTCTATGTATACAACCACAATAGTGCGTTATTTTAGAAAAATATAATATCACATATAATGGACATGAAATCAACACACAGAGAATGAATACTCTCCATGCGATGTCGATAACATGGAAACACATCAGTTATGACTATATTTCAAGTGGTCGGTTAAATTAAAACAATAGAAAATCATAAATTATATATAGAATTTGATTATAAACGTGATCACTACAACAAAAATTGTTGTCTATATTGTATTAAGACATCAACTATTTCAATAAATAAAGATGTAAATGTCACTTTTTTGCTTTAGGGAGACATCGTCAAATGATTTCGAATGACAAATTATGGATATTCATCAATACGTGAACATGTCATAACCAAAATTGAGGGGTTCTAATTACTAAAAGACATCTGCTTAAAACCGATGTGGAAAGTTTTGATCTTTTACTACACGCACAAAGAGATCGGAATTTTTTTTGAAAGACATCTGTTGACAACAGATGTATAATTGAAGTTTTCTAGTAGTGTTATAAACACCAGAAATTGCCCTTTGACAGAAGTTTATCTCTTGCTTCTGATGTCTTTGAACTAGTTCACATGGACGTTTGGGGCCCCTATAGATCGCCATCACTGTCTGGGGCTAGGTACTTCTTGATTGTGGTGGATGATCACAGTAGAAGCACTTGGGCTTTCCTGTTCCGTCCCAAGGACCAGGTTTTCAATTTGATTCGTGGGTTCATTGATTTTGTTGAGACACGATTTGGGAAAAAGGTCAAGGTAATTCGGTCTGACAATGGGACCGAGTTTGTTCAACACAGGGTTCATGATTTGTTTATGAGCAAAGGTATTGTTCATCATAGGTCGGTCCCTGGGTTTCCCGAGCAAAACGGGAGGGTTGAACGTAAGCACAGGGATCTCGTAGAGACAACCCGTGCCATTCGTATTCAATCCAATCTTCCAATCCGGTTTTGGGGGGAGTGTATTTTGTCTGCAACCTACATCATCAATCTGTTACCATCTTCGGTATTGGGCTGGAAAACGCCCTATGAAATTTTGTTTCATAAGCCTACAGAAATCGCTAATCTGAGGGTAATAAGGTGTCTTTGCTTTGCTTTAGTGCCTTCTAATCTTCGGGGTAAGATGGATGCCAAGGCATGCAGGTGTGTTCTTATTGGGTACCCCCTGGACAGAAAGGGTATAAGTTGTATGATCCGGAGACTCATAAGTGCTTGGTTAGTCGTCATGTGGTATTTAGAGAAGAGGTGTTTCCCTTCAAAGATCAGGGACACACCTCCCATTCAAACACCGATTCAAGGACAGTTCAGTTGCCCGTTGTTACCTTTGGTGATGAATCAGTCAGGAGTGTTCTTCTTGATCCTCGAGCAAGCACTCCTTCAATGAGTTCTCCCATCCTATCTGATCATCTTGAGCAAGCCGATTTCAATGATAATCCTCCTACTCCTGCGTCTGTTGCTAGCCTTGAAGCTTACTCGCCTAATGCACGTGTGGAAGATTCCCTTTCTTCCTCTTCTCCTTCACTTGAACCACCTCAGACTCGTCCCAACCGAGCCATTGTTAGACCTTCAAAGCTCAGGGATTTTGTTTGTCACAACTTGCCTCACAGGAATTTGTCAACTCATGATTCTTACTCCCAGACCTTCCATGTCTTACGCCTGAATGACCTAGTGGATTATTCATCAAACTATGTTCATTCCCTTTTCCAAGTTCTCTTAGTTCCAGAACCTACTTCCTTTGAGAAAGCAAAGGTTCAGTCAGAGTGGATTGAGGCTATGAGAAAGGAGCTAGATACATTGGACGCCAATCACACATGGATCCTCACTACTTTGCTTAAAGGAAAGCAAGCCATTGGATGTAAGTGGGTGTATAAGGTCAAGTTCAAACCCAATGGTGAAGTTGAGAGATACAAGGGACACTTGGTTGCAAAAGGATACACTCTTGGCCTCTTCACCAACTCGACGTCAATAATGCGTTTCTTCACGGATTCCTTGATGAGGAGGTGTATATGATATTACCTACTCGGTATGATCGGGGGTCACCAGGTCAGGTTTCCTTGCTCAAGCGTAGCCTGTATGGATTGAAGCAAGCTAGAAGACAATGGAATGTCGAGCTTACAAATCATCTGACATGCCTTGGTTTCACACAATCATCTCAGGGTTACTCCCTATTCGTCATGCGTTCTGGGAAGATGATCACATTAGCGTTGGTCTATGTTGATGATATGATTTTATCCGGCAATTGTGAATTTGAAATTGCTTGGGTTAAACATTCATTGGATCAAGCGTTCACCATCAAGGACCTTGGTCTTGCCCGCTATTTCTTGGGCATGGAACTCTCCCGTTCCTCAGCTGGGATTCTCCTTAACAAACGGAAATATGTGTTGGATCTCCTCACCGATTCTGGTATGCTAGAGTCTAAGATTTCCAAATTTCCGATGTAGAGAGGTCTTCATCTTAATCTAGATGATGGAGAGTTGCTCCCTGATCCGGAATCGTATAGACGATTAATTGGACGACTCCTTTATCTAACTGTTTCGCGTCCTAACATTGCTTATTCGGTTCAGCAGTTGACACAATTCCTTTCAAATCCACGTTTGCCTCACATGAAAGCTGCTTGGTTCTTGCTTTGATATCTGAAGGGTTTTATTAATTATTCCCTGTTCTACCCCAGCAACATATCAATGACAATCAAGGCTTACTCAGACGCTGATTGGGGCAGTTGTATGTTCATTGGGCGTTCTCTTACTGGTTAATGCGTTTTTCTTGGAGACTCCCTCATCTCCTGGAAAATGAAGAAACAATGGACTGTGTCTAAATCGACTGCTGAGAGTGAGTATAGGGCGATGTCTGCTACTGTTGGGGAATTGATTTGGTTGGAGGGTTTGCTACTCAATTTTGGTATTCAAATTCCTCGACCGCTTCGTCTATGTCGTGATAATAAAGCTACACAACAATTGGCAGCTAATCCGGTGTTTCACGACTGAACAAAGCACCTTCGTATTGATTGCCATTTTATTCGACAACTCGTTCAGGAAGGGTTCATTTGTACGGTTCATGTTGCTTCTAGCCAACAGTTTGCTGACCTGTTTACTAAACCCTTTGGTGCTGACCAGCATTGGTACCTCTCTCTCAAGCCTGGACTTGTGTTTGACACCCCACATCCACCTTGAAGGGGGGCTGTAGAGAGTAGGAGTGTTAGTTAAGGCAATAGCAAGGGTGGGATAACAACCCAAACGCTATGTTTTGTAGTCTGTACATGTTAGCACCGGCATTGAGTGTAGCATAGCAGCTGAGCAAGGTAGTATAAATAGGTTGTTAGCAAGACATTTTGTATGATTTTGGGTTTTACAACAAATTATAGAAAATTCCCAAATATGTTTCCTCCTTCTGCAAGGTTCCCAACATCCATAGGAGGAGCTTGGCTCAATTTCGGTTTTACAGTGAAATCTAGAAGTTTCCTAGATTTCATATAACAGATTGGAGGTGAGGCGGTGAATCGATGCCAGTGCCAATTTAATTGCTTCAAGTCATATCATGCAACACTCGTTTTATTGGAATAATTGTTCTAGATTCTTTTGAAGAGTATCTCTTAATAGGGGATGGCGAAGTGAATTTCGGGATCAACCTTTTTTTTTTTTAATAACAGTAGCTCATATTATTAGAATTAAATCAAGTCGATCTCAGCGAGTTCAATCAAACTTGGCGGAAACTGATCGACGAATACATGATTCATGTCATTTGGTGGAACAAGTCTAGCCACCAAATGAGCCAATACGTTGCCAGACCAGCGTACATGTCCATAAGAGAAAGAGGAGAAAGCTCCTTGTTGTTGCTAGTATGTCATCTGCAATCACACGTGCATAAGAGCAAACTGTTGCAGCTGCGTTTAGGCACTTGATCAGCTGCAGGGAATCGGATTACAGGTTCACTCGGTCCATCCTTCTCGCAACTGCTTGCTCGACACCCATGAGTGTCGCCTTCAACTCAGCCGTGTTCACCTCCCAGTTCACCTTCAAACATTTTACCTCAGCCCACAAGATTCGGCCCCTATCATCACGTGCAACTGCACCTATCCATACTTCCCCGTTCCCAATCAGTGTATCATCCGAGTTAATCTTCACAACCCCTTGTGGAGGTCTGGTCCATGTCCCCACTATCTGTCGATTGCAGGTTATGCTCCTCTCGTTTCGATTATCCCACATCGCCTTGTAGTCCTGAACAAATCTGCGGAAGCTATCCCTTAGCAGTGGGACATTAGGAGGCCTCTCATCGAAGAGCCTCATATTTCTCGCCGTCCAAGCCACCCATGCGTTAGTAAATAGTTCCATAAGGCCTGCCGATCCTTCAACCTGATGCACATCAGTCACAATCTGAATCAAGGACATATTCCTCAATCCCCTGACACGCAGACCCAATTGTGGGGATCAACCTTTTCTTTCCATGTGCTATTTATGAATTTGAGGAATTTTTTATGATTATGTGTAGCCTGTTAAGATTAAACTTGTAATCTCCTCACCAATAGAAAGTAAAAAACTTGTGTTAGCAATAATCGTGTCAACAATTATTGTATCAGCTGCGTCAGCATTAGCTAGCGGTCGATATCATCAATGTCAGCAATATCAGAATAATTGTGTCAGCAATAACCATGTTAGCAACGTCGATATCATCAACTTCATCGATCATCAGCAAAATCAACAACAGCCACGTTGACGTTAGTGAAATTAAAAAAAATAAATCAAAATTTGGTTAAAAAAAAACATTATCATTCAAATTTTGGTTTTAAAAATAATTGTAAGATAGAGGGAAATTTCGAGAAAATAAGAGAAGTTGGTAAGAGTAGAGAAGGGGGGTCAACATCAGCAATGTTGACGTCGACGCCCCTTCCAACTTGTGTGACCTAAATTATCGTTCAGGTAAATCTCCGGTTCTTGTTCGGGCATTTTTGTGCATTATATTCTTATTGCAGATTACATAGGATATATATATTTGTGAAGAATGTGGCCGGGTTGTAGTCAGTGATTGAAGATGTTGATGAATGATGCTGATTATCAAATCCTAACACGGCCTGCTTTATTAGCTTCCACATACATATATATTCACTGCTCCTTGAATAGCTCGCGGCCGATAATCATCCTTCTGATCTCGCTCGTTCCCGCCCCTATCTCGTATAATTTGGCATCTCGAAGAAAACGCCCAGTCGGGTACTCGTTCATGTACCCGTTCCCACCTAAACATTGTATGGCCTGCAAGACCACAAATGATCGATCGATATCATGTCATTCCCTTGAATCAATACTTCATTTCAGTTACCTTTCGAAGGGCCTTCACATTCATCATATATCAACCGGCCTACTAAAGAGTAGCTATGCCGTTTGAGCCATCGGTTGTCTCTTTATATTTTCCTATCATTTTTTCTTTGGATAAAACTTGCTTGAGATTTAAAGATCGATGTTGTTAATTACCTGAAGAGCAACTTGGGTAGCTCGTTCTGCAGCACAAAGGATAACCCCTGCACATTCCTGCAAAGATACAACCAATGACTTAACGTTTTGTAGGTGTGAAAGAGAAGGTAATTTTGTTAGTATGAATTTTCGTCGGTGAATAAAATGATTTCCTTATAATCATTGTAGGTTATAAATTTAGCCACAGATGATTTTCATACAACAGTAATAGAAACACACAAGAAACTATAATACATTGATAGAAATGAGCACCTTCGGATCAACTAATCCATTGTCGCAATCTTTTGCAACGGAGTATACATATGACCTGCAAATAAGATACAAATTAAAGAATATGTTAGATACTTAGATTGGTATATTATAGTCCAACGCGCGCAATCAGACAGTGAACATTACGCGAAAGGTACAGTGGTTCTACCTTGATGATTGAAGCGAAGTATACATATCGGCCAACTTTCCCTGTGAGAATATATTCAATCAACGTCGATCAACAAGATTATAGACCAAACCAAGAAGAGAAAAAAGGGGTCACTGAAAACCTGTATAAACTGGAATTCGCCAATTGGACGGCCAAACTGTTCTCTCTGTCGAACATAAGGCAGTACAACATCAAGGCACGCCTGCATTATACCGAGTGGCCCTCCTGCGAAAACAACCCTCTCCAAGTCGAGCC
Source organism: Persicaria tinctoria (assembly GCA_037127255.1). Taxonomy (NCBI): domain Eukaryota; kingdom Viridiplantae; phylum Streptophyta; class Magnoliopsida; order Caryophyllales; family Polygonaceae; genus Persicaria; species Persicaria tinctoria. The sequence goes on from JBANSL010000009.1 coordinate 32,269,158, forward strand.
CCGACATCAGAACATATATTCCTGGTGAAGTTAAAAGGGAACTTCATATCATAACTATAAGAACCCTCAGCATATATAGAACAAAAGCCACGGTGTGGCATAGGATCGGATCGGATGCATTAGGTTGTTACCTTTCCCTTCTTGGCCAAGAATGTTTTGTTTGGGAACAAAGCAATTATCAAAGACAAGCTCACACCTGCAATTAGCATTTTCTTATGATCCATCTCCAAATGATCTTATAGAGAGATGTGAAAAGTAGTTGATTCCAACTATAAATATAGGGCACAAACGTATCGCTTCCTCGCATCCCCAATTTGTCTAGCTTTTGGGCAGTGCTGAATCTGCAATTCAAATTGGTGAATGTCGCAATCCAAGAGATTATATTGTTGATAGAATAAATTACATACCCGGGCATTCCTTTTTCGATGATAAATGCTGTGATTCCTTTCGAATGTGCCTTAATGTCTGTTTTTGCATAAACAATCTGTTACACCATCAGCATACAAAATCGGCGTGTAAGCCATCATGTGAAGTGAATGGGATCATATCTCATTCTTTTCTTGATATTGTGTACTGTACAGGTAATGGGAGTGTATTAATTCATCATCTCAATTAATTACCAGAGTTTCAGCAATGGGGCCGTTAGTACACCACATTTTGTTCCCATTCAGAACATAGCCACCATCAACTCGATCAGCTTTGGTTTTCATGCTGACAACATCTGAACCAGCTGAAAGGGAGGAAAACAAAAAACTCTCTCAAATTATGAGTTTCAAACAAAAATATGTGCTCAAAGCAATGTTCTAAAAATTCCGCCTAGGCGCTAGGCGGCCCCCTTCCACATAGAGCTAGGATCCGCCTAGATCTGCCTAGCGCTTTTTAGAACACTGGCTCGATCAAAAGGGTTCAGTATAATGAATAATATGCTTGTTTTCACCGTACAGTTTGGTTCACTCATTGCCAAAGCACCCACATGCTCTCCGCTGATCAGCTGCACTCAAATAAGTAGGAGAAAGTAATAAGTAGTTGTTTTTCGCTATGGAGATCGAATTTGAAATGAGTAACAAAAATTTTGAAGTATGAAACCTTTGGAAGATATTTCTCCTTCTGAGCAGCATTTGCATTCTTGGCCTAATTAATCAGAAATCATCAAGAATGCATTATATATAATATTCATTGATAGAAATAATGTTGTTGCAAACTAAACATATGTAGCATTGCATTTGTATGGGTTAATTACCAGCTGATTGATGCACACATTAGAATGAACTATATATGATAGGCCAACAGATCCTGAAGCCCGGCTTATCTCCTCCATTGCAATGCTGTGATAGAGATAACCAAGCCCAAGTCCCCCATACTCCACTGTAAATATATTCATCATTGACTATATCAGTCCCAGATTTAATGGAGCAATCCTGTGTCAAAAAAAGTCAAACAACAACAATATAGTGCTTAATGGAGCTAGGTAGTCTAGCTAGTTATAAACAAGGTGAATCCCGACCTTATAATCAAAATACCGAAAATCCGACATATATTACTAGCTCTCATTTCAAAAGGCTCGAACGAGATTCCTGAAATTTAGCATATTTCACCAAGATGTAATTATATTGGGATTTCTAAGCTAAAATTGATTGTTCAACTTTCTAAAATTTAAATTGGATATATTCTCATGAAACTGTATATTAACAATTCAAAAAAACAGAGAATGTTTATAGGGGTCCAAGATGCTAATTAATTCGCTTGAAGAAAAGGGAGGCGATGATCGCACCTGGTGCAGTAATCCCGTGAAGATTAAAGTCGCCCATGAGTTTCCACAAGTTCATTTCCTGCAAAATCATTAAATCTTTTCCTAAATGAATGAAGATTAAAACAACAATTAAGTAGATACAAAAAAAAAAAAGAAAAAAAAGAAACGGGTGAGGCACAACCTTTGGAAAATGGTTCTTTCTATCAATTTCAGCTGTATAAGGAGCTATTTTTTCTTGAGCGAATTGGGCTACGCTTTCTTTAAACTGCATATATGGACACAACACAAAACACATTTATCCCCCCCCAAAATAATATACGAACAGAGTGTATCGATGCACAAAATCCCAAATATATAATAGTTGTGCTACAAATATCAACATGATGATGACGACCTTCTTCAACTCCCAATTCATCGGCAACTAGGGTGTTTAACGTCGAACTAGCCACCATCGACGGGGCTCGGAGCCTCGGGCCTTCTCATCGACAACTCTCAATCCATCAGTTCCAAATTTTAATTGATAAATGAACTTCATGGTAAAAGCTCACAATTCTAATTGTAAGTAACATGGAATCAAGACATTTTTGGTCCGTCCTTTTATTTATTTTTTTGGTGGGATTGGTCATTCCTTTCATAAATTTGTTAATTATGTGTTAAATAATGACATGGAATCAATACATTTTTGTATTAATGTGTCATTTATAGGGTTACAGATAATATGGGTACTAGTATATATACCGTTAGTTGTAATTGTGGGAATTTTCCAATCAATAATCAATTCAATTATCCCTTTCTCTCTTAACCCTTACTCTCTCTCCCTTTACTCTCTCTTATCCCTAACTCATTCTTCCCTAATCTCTATATCTTTCTCCCTAATCTACATGAATCATGTCTGGCACATGACAAATTGGTATATAGAGCGAGATTCCTGAATTCAAAATCATCTATCTTGAATTCAAAGTTTCTTGAAATTTTTTCCCCCTGAGGAACAACAACAATGGCGATCGAGGATTGGTGTCAACGACTCCAAGAAGACAGTGAGCATTTCATGATAGAAAACCAACGTAAGTGGGAAGAGCGACACCGAAAATGGGATGAACGACAAATCGTTGATGAATGGTTGTGGGACGAACGCCAAATCGCAGACCAAGAAAGGGATCGCCAATTTTACAGGACAATCAATGAACTTCAAAGGACGATGGGCATGCCTCCAATTAGTTGCCCCTGCGATCCACTTGCGGATGGAAATCAAGAAGTCGCCCCTTCCCCACCGATTGTTGCAGAGCAAGAAATTGAAGGCAGGAGCGAGCGAAATCAACCACGACGCCCTAATGAAGACGATATCGAGGCCATTCAGTAGAGGACTTTGCCATTGAAATCGGCGAGAGCGAAGAACCAATCCACGGAATGAAACTTGAAGGGCCAACCCAAGGAACTAAATTCAACGTGCTTCCAAAAGATTTTGAAATTCAAATCGAGCATCCAAATGTAACTCCCAACCTTTTAGTTGTAGTTGAGTCGGAAGAATTTGGTGAATTGCCGGGTTTTATGTCTGAGTCGGTCAAGATTATAGAGACGGATTATAGGGTGAGTTCAGTGGATCAATTGTTTGTGGATCCGCTTATCAAAGATATTTGTGTAGTAATTGAAAGCAATTATGTTCCAATTAGCGTGACTGAAACTAAATCTGCATACCAGGTGTTTGTAGAAATGCCTACAAAACATGCTCAGGTGCAAACTAGATTGGGAGATAAAACAATTAGTTTGAGCATAAAATGGTGGTTGAACTCAGTAAGTAGGGGCACCAGTACATATCTTCTTGTATTTGATACATGTGGCCTATGCAGTGAAGAAAATAAAATGCCTTATGATAGAGGGAAATCAGGAAATGAAGTGGCTACTGTCAAGGGCTTTGTATTTGATCCGAGTGCTAGTGATCCTATACTGGTAAAGAGTCGAGGGAAACTATCTGCCCAACCATCTTGTTTTGTGGGTTTAATCAAGGTATATCACATCTTAGATAGTAATGTGATTTTCGATCCGAGTGGAGAACTTGATTCTTGTTTCTCAAGCTGCATTTTTATGGGGTTCTCAAGCTATAATGGGGAAGTACAGTTTGGAAAGTCAGACAATTGAAATTGAATGAATTTTAGTGTTGATTTGGGTTGTCTGGAACAATGTTTGTGCTGTCATATATGGTTGTTTTTTGAGCAAAAGAAGCACTCTCAGCCCTCAAGCGTGTTCTAGTTCGCTGATCTGATGTTGTATTACAAGTTTAAAGGGTTGCTAGTGTTGGACAACAAGGATAGCAAATCAAGTTGTATAGCTCTAACAAGTGGCTACTATCATATATAAGACCAAGTTGCTAAGCTACTCTCATGGCTAGCTAATGGGTTGTTGAGCCGTCACTCATGTTGAGCCTCACATAAGGAAAGTAATTGCCATTAGCCCCAATTTATACTACCTATTACAAAGGATTGGCACTACTCCCACTTGCTAAATGCATTTACCATACTTCATCTTCCTTTTTTCTGCGGGATAAGTTGTAATAGATACTAGCGTTTCTTATATTCATTTCATTTAGATGTTAAGAATTTTCTATTCCCCAAGCTTTAAGGACAAAGCTTTTATAAGGGGTATGTATTGTCGTGTATAGGATTATAGACTTATAGATAATATGAGTATTAGTATATATACTCTTAGTTGTAATTATGGGAATTATCCAATCAATAATCAAATTCAATTACTTCTTTCTCCTACACCCTTACTATCTCTCTCTTCTTTTACTCTCTCTTAACCCTAAACTCCTCCTTCTCTAATTCCTTCCTCTTTCCTTATCAATCTACATGAATCATGTTTGGGATATGACATAAAGACATGAGTTAGGTTATATACATGTAATTGCCTGGTATTTTTTTTACTAAAGTAAAAAAAAAATTGAGTTTTTTTTTTCCTTCTCAAAAGTTATCATATACTCCCTCCGTTCAACAAAACTTGACGTTTTACTATTCATGCACGTTTTTTTAGGAGCTAAAAACTATATAAAATATTGACTTTTTAAATAATTTTTTTTAACAATTTCGTAGTTATTATTAATAAGTACAAACTTGTTAAAAAAAAATTAAAAAAAAATGAATATTTTATATAGTTTTTATCATTTTAAAAAAGCGTGCGTGAATAGTAAACGACAAGTTTTGTTGAACGGAGGGAGTATAATAGAGTTTTCTCAAAACAAAACATATTTTAAAATATATTTTTATCAAAAACACTTTCTATTTTCCAACCAAATGTTATAATTTTCCAACAATATTTTATTTTAAAGTATTTTAATGACCAAAATTTCCTTATTTAATTAAAAAAAGAGTTTATTTTGTTAACAAAAATAGAGTTTTTTTTAACAAAACACATTTTCATTTTTTAATTAAATAAGAAAAGTTTGGTCATTAAAATACTTTAAAATAAAATATCATCGAAAAATTATACCATTTAGTTGGAAAATAGAAAGTGTTTTTTATTATAATTTTTTAAATATATATATATATATTTAATAAAATATAATTTTTTACTTTAGTAAAACAAATGTCAAGCAATTACATGTGTATAACCTAACTCATTACATTAATATACAAAAATACATTGATTTCATGTCATTGTTTAACACTTATTTAACGAATTGGCAAACAGAAGGACCAAATGTGTACAAAATATCAAAATTCAGGGATTTCAATAAACAAAAATAAAGATTAGGGACTCGTTTGAACATTAGGTCATAATTCACGGACCATAGGTGGGTTTTAACCAATACCTGATATGTAGACCTTCAATCAGGTTATTTGGGTCGGGTCATTTCAGATTTTGGTTAAAAACGGATTCCAAGTAAAACGGGTCTCACGTAGATTCGGGTTAACTCAAACCCGGGTTTGACCTGATTTCAGATCAATTCAAGTGAATTTCGGGGTTGTCAATTTTTTCATTTTTTAATAAACAATCGTATTTTAATGACTTTATGATAACTTCAAAATATAAATTTAAAGATGTGACTAATAAGTTGTTCTTTTTGGACTCTATACTTATTAGAAAATGTCATCTAAAGCTCAAGCACTTATAATTATATACTACATCCGATCTAAAATATTTGATTTTTTCTATTACTCGTTATTTTTAATAAAATTTAAACCTCTATAAAATATCAAAGTTTTAATTAAAAATTTTAAATTAATTCATAATGACTAATGAGTATTAAAAATTAATTAAAATTTTTAATACTACCTCCATCCTAAAATACATGAGCTTTTAGAGCAAGCCCAACAGCATTTGTAAAAATTCTCTATTTTAGAGATCAAAATGTCAAAATCTCTATAAAAAGTTCACTCAAACTCCAACAGCTTCTCTATTTTACCGATTTTTGCATTTATTATACACTAAAATTCTCTATTTTAAAAATTCTCTATTTTATTAGCATTTTCCACAAGCTTTAATAAAACACTTTACTTTTCAAAAAACATCATCATTACACTGACTTTTTCATAAATTTTATAATTTTTTAACACCCACTATAGATTTTGACCAATCAAATTATTTTAAAAAGTCAACAACACAAAAATCAATACAGTACAATTCATTCCAATTTCCTACCTTGAAAACATAAAAGCCAATCTGTTGATGGACAAAAATTTACCTCTAAAAACCCATGTATTATTGGACAGAGGGAGTATTTTATAGAGTTATTTTAGCTTTTTGAAAACATGTAGAAAAAATAAAAAATCAAATCTTACCAATCAGATGGAGTAATATACAATACAAATAAATATAAAAGTTAATTTGAAAAAGAAAGATCGAATGTTTATAAAATATAATAAATTGGAATCTACATGAATAATTTTAATAATATATAATTATAAATTAATTAATTTTAATAATATATTAATTACTAAACTTACCCTAATATGGCTTTGAGATTTTCTTGGCTTTTATTAATTAGTCAAAATTTTATTTTAACAAATCGGACGGGTCATTTGGGTCACTGGGAAGAAACCCATTTAACTCAGAAAAATACTTGTTTTCTTGGTTCGTGTTCAAAAAATTTCTCGGGTCAAAATGTTCGAATCTTGATCCAAAAAAATCCAGATGTTCGAATCAGATTTTTTGATCGGATTACGTTTTGACCGGTCTACTTATATGTAAAGCCCTTAATATCATCACAAACAAACAAATTCCATTATCTGATTCTAATGTCCTATACTTTAAGCTGTTGGGAGTTGGGCTCCTCTTCGGACATGGGCTGCTCTTTGTTGGGCTGGGTAGTAAGGGTCTATCTTGAATAAGCCTATACATAGTATAGGCTTACTTTCCCTCTTAATATGGATTTCTACCTCATCATCCTCAAGGAAGATTCTAGTATTATGTTACAATTTCTGTAGCATATATCAAATATTTGCATACGTCAAAGGTGTCGACCTGTCATCTTTGATGGCAGGTTGGTGCAAATCAATTTGCTTTTACGTGACTCTTTCTGAACGAGTTATGTATTCGGGGTTTACCGTCAAAGGTGGGTTCCTTGTCATAAAAATAAAATAAAAATATTAGCATACTGTAAAAAAATATTTATAACATTAATTTATTTTATTATTAAAATTTTATTTTTTTTAAATTGTGCGACCACACTAGTTTCATTTAATTGTGATTCAAAGTTGAAGCTCTACTCTTTGGGAATGGAACGCGAATTCCATCTAAGGGTCTTGAAATTTCCCACCTACAAAGCCAAAGATTGTCCCTCACCCTTAATTGTGTTTGTCATTGATAACGAAACTTGGCCATGAGGCATGAGCCCGTACTAAAAAAAGGATGATCACGAGCCATATACCAAAAAATAAAAATAAAAAGTTGACTGACGTGAAATAAAAAAAAAAAAATTGAACCAAATGAAATAAAAAAATAAAACTAGATGCAATAAAAATTTGAACCACTTTAATAACATCCTATGCAAAATCATATACGAAAGCGAATTCAAAACAGTTGAATCGATCTTGATGGCACCAACCATGTATTACTCAATTTTTGGCGAATTGATTCCAAACAAACTCAAACTCAAGGAAAAGAAACACACACATATAGCGAGCGTAAATCAGTAAAGAAATGGAAGTCGAAGCGGAAACAGAAACTCTAAATATTGAGCCAGAGGAGATAGGTGAGAACCTGCAAATGAGTATCATCCAAGAGGAGGGAGCTGGTGGAGAAGGAAGCACCACACCGAGGATTCCTGGACAGGAGCAGCTTCCTCGCTGCAAACAACCTCTGCATCATCTTCTCCCTCTTTCTTCCTGGTTTAAGACTCACAAAATGGCTGACAAATGGTTTCCTGGGGCTCGGTATATAATTACAATTTATAAATGATTGGAGTCTGAGGCCGATCCACCGATTCGGTTCCGAATCTCATATATTATATATATATATATATATATATATATATATATATATATATATATATATATATATATATATATATATATATATATATATATATATATATAATTAAAGAACTCTTATATTTATTATAAAAAATAGTACAGAAATTGAGATTTCCGCTATCGACCTACTATTGTCAGTTACTCGATAATTGTATTTCTTTTATTGCAAATTAATTGTTTATATTTAATTTAAAACATTTATTTCATGGCATGGCACACCTATTTGCAGTCGGCTGATTTGCATGGATATACCATTTTATGGTCCACTTTGCAAAAATAATCTACATCCAAAAAATTGGCAAAGGAATGACAAATTGTCATTCTTGCAAATTAATCCCAACAGGTTGCCGGTTACACTTTGCACAAACTGGGAAAGAGGGTGTGAAAATTTTGGACACGTGTCGAATGGAAAGAGAGTGAGATAGATAGAGGGGGAGAGAATGACACATATTTAATTGCTTTAAACTAAATTTCATGCATTTTTATTTGTTAAAATTAAAAAATAAATTTATTTTTGAACTTAATTTAATTTTATCTATCTATAAACACCCACTTTGTATATGTTTATGGAAAAAAATATTTCGAAGTAAAGTTTGGTCTATATCGCATCTTGATCTCAATTTGGAGTATGGCATGGATAACCATTCGGATGGCAAATACAACAATTCAGCTGGCACAGAAATTCACACAACTAGCAAGATAAACCAGAAAATCTGGGCAGAACCGACAATCGTTGCTCCGGAGATGAAAGGTAAAGCTCCCGACGTGGAAACGATTAAACAATTAAGACCTAAACCAAAAACTGCAAAGTACTAAAGTTCCTAACCAATACATAACAAGTTAAGTACAAAACAACATAATGGGTAGAACCGACAATCGTTGCTCCGGAGATGAAAGGTAAAGCTCCCGACATGGACATGGAGGAGGGGGCAATGCTCATAGAGGAGAGCATGTCGTTTGGGTCCGTCAGGAGCAAGATAATGGAGACAAGCAGGTACCCGTCTTTGGGAGAGTTCCTTCGCCGGAAGCGTCAGAGGACATAAGCAAGCGTGGCGTGGCAAGGTGACGAAATTGATGTCTAGTTGGGTAACTCTTCTTTTGCGTAGTCGAATGTAGTATTTTGTTAGTTTGCTTGTAACTCAATGACACTTTGAGGTTTTGGTGGTTTTAAATGTACATAACTGGCCGGTTAGTTTGTCGACGATGCAAAAGACAAATGTATGCGATTTTTTGTTTACTAGCCGGTATATGATTTTCCCTAGCCAATAAAATCAAAGTCTATGCCAATAAGATAATAACCCCTGACACATCTTATTTATCTCATAAACTTCTCATCCTAAGTATATCGACCATTAAACTCAAAGGGATGAAAAGTTTTAGACCTAAAACAAACACAACGAAGTACTAAAGCTAAAGTCGATTGATGGATCTCTCAACAAACCTACATTACTCTCAAATAACATCGTCCAGTGTAACATTTTGGGGGTTTTGGTGGTTTTTAATGTACATAACTAATCCTACAAACAAACCTACATTACTCTCAAATGACATCGTCGAGTGTAACATTAATGGTTTCAATCACAACATACTTCAACACATAGAAAGAAATTTACAACGATGTATTAGTATAACCCATTGCGATGTATGCTTACTAGCCTGTAAATACTATTATCTAGCCAGTGACAATGATCTGTTAGCCAATGTAGAAGTAACCCCTGCTGGATCTCTCAAGATGATAAAATCAAACACAAGTCCTCTAAAAGGTGGAAACGATTAAACAATTAAGACATAAACCAAACACTACGAAGTACTAAAGTTCTTAACCAGTACAATCCTGTTGGATGCGAAGCCCGAATATTTGCGATCTATACTTACTAGCCAGCAAATACTATTATCTAGCCAGTGAAAACGGTGTGTTAGCCAATATAAGAGTAACCCCTGCCAGATCTATGCTTACTGTATCAGTTGTACAACAAAACTTCTACATGATTAAGGTTCTAAAAGGCAACAAACTCGATAGCTCTTCATCGATGGCGACTGGAGACAACCTATCATGAATATTCGCATTCCCGTCATCAACCCTGCTACTGATCAAATCATTGATTCTCTCTCTCTGTTTCTTGATTGCAGTTTCCTAAATTCTAGGTTTCGATAGGATCCTGAAATCTGCCTCTCACTTCATCTGATGTACTATCTGTAACTTGATGCTTTGATTGCGTAATTAGGTGATATTCCGGTTGCTACTGCCGAGGATGTGGAGTTCGATGTTTCTGCTGCTCGAGAGTCGTGAATCAGGGCCATGATTGGGCGTCTACCTCTGGCGCTCACCGCTCTAAGTATTTGCGCACTCAATTAAACACCAGATTATTAAACTACCATCAAGCATGAAATTAGAGGAGAGAGAGAAATTCAACCAAGAAGAATCCAGGAGGCCTTACTCGAGGAAGGCAGAAGGGATCAACTTGATTCCGACAACACTTGGCGACTCGGTTGAGATTAATAGATCTCCGGCGACTTGGCAACTTTGATTTCGGGTAACCCCTGGCGGCAAGGGATCAATTAGAAGTGAGCGGCGGCGGCGACCCCTGATTTTGGGCAACCAGTGTAGAGGCGGCGCCATGGGTTTCATCACCGTCGGAGGCCGACCGGTGGCGGCGAGAAGGAGGACCCCCACTCCTTGTGGATCTGGGTGGATGGCGTTAGTGCTAGGTCGAACTCGCGCAAAATCCCGGAAGCCCAGCCCCTTTGTCGTCGCCTTCATCCCCGCCAGAGGTTGCCCATGCGGTTTTCCAGTTTTTTTTGACCTGTTATTTTTGCAAAATTTTGGACATTTTTGACATATTTGCAAATTTGGGCAGGGGAAGGTCATATTTGCAAAGGGCATAAAATTTTGGTATATTGGATGCCATTTACTGTTTGCACTCAGGCATTGTTTATTACTCCCTCCGTTCCATAATACATGTGCTTTTGTTTTTCGGCACGCTTTTTAATGAGCGAAAAACTCTATCAAATATTATTTTTAATTGATTTTTTTTATATAATTTGATACTTATTACTAATAAGTATCATATTACATAAAAAAAATTAACAAAAAAATAATATTTTATAGAGTTTTCCGCTCATTGAAAAGCGTGTCTAAATGCAAAGGGACATGTATTATGGAACGGAGGGAGTATATTTTTTCATTTTTTAAAACAACGGAAATTTCGCGAGGTACCCCTGAGGTATTGCAATTTTCGTGAGGTATACAACTCTGTTGTATATTTCACGTGGTACCCCTGAGGTTTTGAATTTTTTCGCCTCGCGCCCTCGGGGGTTAATTTTAACAGATTTGGTGGGACTTCATTAGTTTTCAATTAAAAAAATAAAAAGAAAAAAGAACGACAGAAAGAGGGAGAATGGAAGAGACTCGACAATGGATTTGTAGCTGCGGCGGCGGCTCCGGCGGCCACCAACACCACCACCACCGGCGACAATGGATCTTTAGCCGCCGATATCAGAGATTCATTGAAGAAGACGCATGTCTGGCTCGACACCTTTGAATCCGTCGAGAACGCCGCCAGGGCTTACAACGCCTCTGTACTAGCGAAAGGCGAAACAATAGTTTCCTCGAGTGCGTGGGTGGACCAACACCGGAGTCACCCTCGCGGTGGCCCTACCGGCGGTGCTCACCCCATTGGTAGGCGTCCCAGTTCGTTGCGGTTTCGGGTTCCCATTCCCCAGCCATAACGATTCGTCGGTGCGAAGGTTCCTAAGAAAAGAGGAACTTCGAACCCTAGCAGCGAGGTCCCCAAATCTAGTTCAGATCTGAAGGGAAAGGAGGTGGAACAAACTGTGACGACCTCAGTGGAGCCTAAGGATGTTGATTCGAAAGCGAAGGAACCCAGATCTGGTAACGATAAGCAGAACTCGTAAAGCGGTCCTAGGACGGGGCAACTACAGTCCTGGAGGCGAAGGATCCTAGGTGACTGCAGCTAAGGATGCCACCGGTGGTGCCGGAGGATTGCCAGAGCGACTGCAACTCTTCTTCGTTGTGATTGACGACGGTTGTGATCGATAAAGCTTGGTTCGATTGATCTTCGTGGTCGATCTCGACAGAAAGATCTGATTTTACGGGTGGTTGTTCTTCGTGAACGCAAACCCTGATTTGGAAAATTGAGCCTTTGTTGCTCGATTTTGGCATGAAGATGGACGAAATACCCATGCTCAATTTAGTCATTTTGATTGAGTTTTGAGATGAGATTTGAGATTTGGGGCAAAGGAGATTTGGGGCTTCTCTCCTCCCCCCCCCCCCCCATTTTTCTTCTTTCATTTTTTTTTGAAAAACTAATAGAATCGGTTAGATTTAATCCCGAGGACGCGAGGCGAAAAAATTCAAAATCTCAGGGGTACCACGCAAGATATGCAAAAGAGTTGTATACCTCGCGAAAATTGCAATACCATAGGGGTACCTCGCGAAATTTTCGTTAAAACAATTATTTCATAGCATGGCACTGTTTCCTGTTTACTGCAACTGCGAGATTCGGGGCAAATCTTATGCTTAATACCCTTCCTCATAACCGGTATCCGATTCGGATCACCTATAACTAGACCTGTCTAAACACAACCCGACCCGGTGGACCCGACCCAAACGCTCGGAAAATTGCCCACCCGAACCTTGAAATTTTGACCCGGAATTTTATTCTGATCCAAACCTGAAAAGCCGGAAATTTTATGGGTTATTTGGGTTTCGACCCGGTGACTCGATTGACCGGGTAATTTTGACCCAATTTACCCGATTGACCCTGTTGATTTATAATTATATATAATTCATTATATATATAATTAAAATTTATCGCAAAATTATCAAATCATGATTTTTTTAATTTAAAAAAGAAAAAATTGACAAACTCGAAATCGACCCGAAATTATCCGAAACCCGGTTAAACCCGAGTTCGAGTCAACCCGGAAATACCCGGAACCCGTTTTACCCGGGATCCGTTTTACCCGAGATAAGAAGTGACCCGACCTGAATGAGCCGTTTGACAGGTCTACCTATAACCCCCTGTGTAACCTTCCCCGCTACATGATTTCAATTGGTCCACCTATTAATTATTTTTCTAATTAAACATATTAAAATTATTAGGTAAAATCATAATTAAAATATAAAACTTATTCATTTCCTAATTTATTCGGTAAAATCATAATTAAAATTATTGTGTTATGGTCTTGATTTGAGTTGTGCCCTCGTGCCATTGTTTACTTCCATGCTTCTTCCCTGCGCCTTTCCTTTTCTTATTCCTTATTGTCTCTTCTTCCTCCTCCGTGTCCTAGTACTATGTGGTTCTATTGTCCTATTTTTTTGGGTCTATCGGAAATACTCTCTCGACTTGTTCGCGGAAAGAGTGCGTACATCATAACCCCCAAACCCCGCTTCAAAGCGGGATTAACTGGGTTGTTGTTGTTGTTAATTTCCTAAATTATTATATATAAAAAACTGCTTAGTTTACCCCATCCTCTTCCCACGTTAGGTCAAATTTTTCCATGTATATTTTTTTTGATTCAATTGCCGTTCATTCTTCCTTGGATATAGTAAAACAGAGGTGCAATATGTCTCATGTAAGTTTGCATCTTGATCTTCAAGAGGTAATTAAATTCATGCTTTTGGTGCTTTATTTTGCCATTATATATATTATTTGAAATTTCTCAAAGTTGTGATCGAACTCTTTATTTAATTCCAGCCTACACCAGAAAGTATTGCACCACAAACGCAATCGTGTCGTCGATTAGAATTTGAGCAAGATGAAAATATGACAATTTCTTGTCGAGATGATGAAATGCCACAACCAATTCAGTCCAAGGTGTTGAACATGTCTATTCCAACAATCTGTGTACGGAGGTTGCATCCGATGATGAAATCGTTCATCCACTTCATTCTAATTTATCGAGCGACATTGTTCCAAGAATTGGTATGGAGTTAGAATCCGAGAATGCGGCTTACGAGTTCTACAATGGTTATGCATTGAGAGTTGGTTTTTCTATTCGAAGAAGCGCATCTCATAAAATCAAGGGAATATTGGTAGAAATGATATTTATGTGCGCGTGTCAAGGTACATGAGGAATCAATAAGAGGGAAGTTTTTTACAAGTCAGATTGGGTAGAGACAAGATTTATTTGTTTGGCTATGTTAAAAGTTAGTTGTCGCCAAACTGGGAAATTCCGTGTAGTCGCCTTCACCGCTAAGCTTAACCACGTTTTGGCAAGTCCGAGCAAAGCACATCTATCTAGATCATATCAAAAGATGTCGAGCTCTCTTTTGTAGGAGGAAATCGAGAATTGCAATAAAATAAAAATTAAGTAAGCAAACCGATTTTGTTCAGAGCAAATAATGTTCAAGACTTCCTCCCGTTGTAGCAACAGGAAGTCATGATAGATCCTCGAGGAAGCGGGTCAGCGAATCTCAAATAGCGGATGAATATCACGAACGGTAATCGTATACAGAGTACTCGTCCCCGACTAGGTGGTAGTCGACAGGGGTTAGTACATTCGAATGCGAGCAACAGAAGGCACTGGGGAGTAGGGCTGGAAATAACCCGCGCGGGTACCCGCTCCACCCGCTTTACCCGCATTAATTTTGCCGATGAAAACCCGCAAAAAAGTGGGTGACGGGTGGAGCGGGTGCGGGTGAAGCGGGTGATGGATGGATTATGGGTGAAGATTTTTCACCAATAACCCGCCCCATTAGCCCACCCATTAAGCCGCCCTGCACACCCGCCCCACAAACCCGCATAAAACCCTAAAATTTATATATGTAATGTGTGTGATTTTACTATTTGACCGTTCTCAAGTTTAACTTCTACAAAAAACTCTAATCCTTGATTAGTCCTTTGCCCACCAAATTTCAATTAGAATGGATATGGTCTCGGCTTACTCTTCCACATCATATCAAGGGATATATTGTATTAATATATGATTAGTACAAAGAGATCGATATATATCCTTCCACTTTCAAATTTCAATTAGATCGTGATTTCATTGCTTTCCCGATCAAAAATATAAATACGTAAAGTCATATATCCACCCCCTTTGTAATTTTGAATTAGAATTGGACTACTTGTGTTGATTTGTTTTTTTTTCTTTTGTTCCACCCATTGGATCCTCGCTCCCCCCGCATCACCTGAGCGGGGCGGATGCGGGTGAAAAGGTTTGCGGGTGATGGATGGAGCGTGTGCCATTTTCTACCCGCGGGGAGGGTGATGGAGTGGCTTCATCCACCCATAACCCGCCCCATTTCCACCCCGCCTGGGGAGTAGTTGATGCCGACTAGGTCTCTTCGATGTCGTGTAGGCTTGTCGTAGTCGAGTACCTGCATAAACACAAACGGAAACGATCTCGCTTGATCGAGTAATTTGTGGTCGACGTCGACTAGGTTAGTCGAAGTCGAGTAGAATCGCAGAAACGTAACAAAAGCTAGGGTTTGCAGATTTCGAAATAAACAAATATGAAAGAAAACTTCCAAGACCGGGGTTTACCACAACAATAACAAAAAATGCATAAGGCAAGATAAAGAGACATAATCATACAATCACATTAGAGGATAAAACTTTCACCTTTTCCAACAATTAGACAACTCTTTCAAGAAACTCTAATTGTATTTACCAATTTTATGTTTATAATCTAAGTGGTTAACCTGAATCTCTATTAATTAGGTAATAAATATAATAAAGATATTGGATGATCAAAACATAATAAAAGTCGAATCTTTACCTTAAGCATGCATGACTATCGGCGTGCTCACCCTGACCGTAGAAGTGGGTGAACTACTCTCTCTTAATCATAGGAAAACTCATCAATAGTAAAAGAAAACTAAATGGCATTAATGAAATAAAGCTTACAACCAATCGAAGCCAAATCCGCTTGATGTCTCCAAAGTAGCCATGTCTTTATGCATATTTTAGTTCCATATTCTTTACATTTTGCATATTTCGGGTTAGGAATATGCCGGATTTATGTAGTATATGCTTATTTGTCAGAAATGGAGATCTACATAAGTTTCTGTTTAAAATCGTAGGATATGGAACCATTTCGGAAGAAAACCAAGAAGCGAGAACCGGAGCACAAAGCTACTCGACATCGACAAACCCTAGTCGCTCTCGACAAGCCATGCCTAGACACCTGCCAGGATCGAGGAGCCTATGTCGAGAAGCTGAAGACGAAGAACCTGACTCCACACCCTCCTCGAGATCGAGTGCCACAACTCGAGATCGACAAGACCTCGGAGAACAACCCGGAGTCGAGGAAAGCCTTCCCGAGGAGACCGAGGAAGAGAGTACCTGACCTGGCGCCCAGACACATTACTCGATGTCGAGGACCCAACTCGATGTCGACGAAGCAGCTGAAGACCATGTCCGAGCACATCGAGAAGACTTGCCCGACCAGCCAAGCGAGACCTTGTCGACGAGCCTCTCTACTCGATGTCCGAGCCTGTCGAGGACCACCTAGCCGAGACGCCGAGCCAGCCAGTGGACCAACAATTCTACTCGATCTCGACTAGCCTTACTCGAGATCGAGGAGGACTACAGAAACCGTGTAACACATTTTTGGGAGTTCTACTTGGATTGGGATTCCTTGGGCTCGAAGATTTCCAAGTTCTATCCAATCTATCAACATCTATCATGAAGAAGAGAGTTCTATCCACTTAAGACACTTTAGATATTATTTCCCTTTTAGATTTAATTTCTTTGTTGCTTTTATTTATCATTAAGCCTTTTAGATATAATTTTAGATATAGATAGATGTTTCTATCCTTGAGTAGCAAGGTTTAGAAGACTATAAATAAAGCCCTTGGGGCTGGTTTCCAGTCATTCAATTTCAGAGAGAAGTAAGTAGGAGAAGTAGAGAGAGAGAGTGAGCGGCCGATTGGAGTTATGAAGCGAGAGCGGAATTGGCTTCAAGCGGTTGTAAACTTTGGTTTATTTTAAAGCAATTAGTTTTCTTTCAATCGATGATGTCTGAGGTTGCGATGAAGCGCGAGTAGTCCACCCACTTCTAGGGTTGGGGCGAGCCCGACGATAGCCATGCACGCTTGAGGTAAAGATCCGACCTTTATCATGTTTTGAGCATCTACTACTTGTTTTTGTGTTTATTACCCATCTAATGGAGATCCATCTTAACAACTTGGATTGTAAACATAAAATCGGCAGAGACAATTAGGGTTTCTTGAAAGAGTTTTCTAATTGTTGGAAAAGGCGAAAGCTTGTCCTTTGATGCAATTCACATGATTATCTGTTTTATTCTTGCCTTATACAAAAAATTCGTTATCGTTGTTGCAAACCCCAATCTTGGAAGCCTTTTACATTAAGTTTAGTTTGAAATCCCAAAGCAATTGTTCTTACTTTCTTTCGTTTCATTTTAGTTTCTGTCTCCTCGATATCGAATAGCACTCGTCGATATCGAGTACTGATTCTCGATCTAGCATCGTTGTAGCTTCTGTGTGCAGGTACTCGACAAAGCCCGACTCGACGTCGACGAAGCCTACTCGATATCGAGTAGCCTCTAGTCGAGATCGACGAGACCTAGTGCCTGTGTCTGCTAATCTGCTCGACTGGTCCGATCTTCTGTCGACTAACCCTAGTCGAGATCGAGGACCCCTGTTGTCGACTTCCGTGAGATTTCTCCGCTGCCTGAGATCCGCTGACACGCTTCCTCGTGGATCGATCCTGACTTCCCGCTGCTACATCAGGAGAAGGTCTTGTAATTATTTGCAAGGGACGGAATCTGGTTTGCTGTGATTTATTTATATTTTATTTGCATACTCGATTTCCTCCTACAACAAATTGGCGCCGTTGCCGGGGAAGCTATCATTCGCGCCTTAGGTAGTTAAAATCTCACATCTACTTTGAGTTACTGTACAGGTGTATGCGCCGTTCTGGTCTACCACCTGAGTTTGACAGCTTAGACGAACCGGAGCGTTACCTACACATCCACTCTAAACTCAAAAGGATCATGGCGGCCGCTGAAACACAAGAACAGCTGATTGTCAGGCTCACTAGGGAACTATCCACTAAAGATGCTGCTATCGCCGCTAAGAAAGCAGCAAGGGAGCAAGCAAAAGCTGAGCTTGCCCAATATCCAACCACTGTAGAGGATTATATGCATCCAACGCTCGTCATACCTGAATCGGCGATTCTCATCCCTGATAACTCTTTTGAAATTCGCACTTAGTTTCTTATAGAGCTTAAAAATAATGCTTTTTATGGAAAATTTAATGAGTGTCCTCTTGAACATATTACCAATTTTTCTGACATGTGTCGTACTCTTGCTGAAGGTACAACTCTGGAATATGTCAAGATGAAAGCTTTTCGCTGGTCTCTCGTTCGGCCTGCACTGAAGTGGCTTGAAGGGCTAAAACCAAGATCACTCACAACATGGGCCCAAGTAGAGCAAGAATTTCTGAATAAATTCTTCCCACCCGCCAAAACAGCACTCCTCCGCCAGAAAATCACTGCCTCCAAACAAAAGTCTGGGGAATCGCTAGCAAAGGCATGGGAACGCTACAAAGAACTGCTGCGATCTTGCCCTACTCAAGGACAACCACCCTATGTCATTCAAGAGATCTTCTTCAACTCTCTTAATCAGGTCACTAAGGACAGGATCAACCATTATACTCGCTATGAGTATCTGACGATGCCGCCCATTGACGCATGGGGTGTGCTAGACAAGCTCACCAATTATGACAACAAATATGGGTCTACTGCAAACTATGAGGAGAACTCCTGCGCCAGGCCAGCACCATCTATGCCACTCTATTAGCCAACAAAGGAGATTGACCCAGATGTCAGGAAGCAGTTCTATAGAGACCAGAATCGCAAGCTCCTCAAGCAAGTCAAATATCTATCTGTCAATCAGCCTTGCATCGAATGCGGATCACAGAGGCACACCACTACTGAGTGCCCACACACAGAGCAAGTCAAGATGGCAGAAACACATGAAGAGGCAGCTTACGCTGGGGTCCAAATCGATACATGGGAGATCAAAGGTTCTATCAACCACAATGGAACCAAGGTCCTCCTAGGAATCCCCCACCCTACAGAGCTCCAGGACATCCAGAAAGGGATCAAAAGAAGGACGATCTGCAACTGATCCTTGATGAGATGCACCGAAATCATGCACAGAACCTGCAGGCTACAAACACCATCAACAATCAGCTTGAGAATTTCAACACAAAATTTGGGGAACTGGATATCTGGAAAAGAGGAATAGAGACCCAGATGGGTCAAATCGCTGCACAGATCCCACGACCGTCCGGACAGCTCCCTGGGCAAACAGAACCAAATCCTAAAGGGAAGACCGGACACGTCGCAGCTATCAAACTCAGGAGTGGGCATCAATTACACGAGCCAGAGGCCGGGAAACAGCAAAGCAAGGCAGAGCAGCAACTCGAGACAGAGCAGACCCAACTCGATCTCGAGGAGACTCTACTCGACCTCGACAAGGAGCTACTCGACCAAGACCAGAAGCTGAGCTCGGACTCCGCTGCACAGACCAGCAACTCCAGGTCGACCGCCCAACTCGATGTCAAGGAGCCCGTGGTCGAGATTGAGGAGCAGCATCTGGCCGACGTCGACGACTCTGCAACACCTCCGACAGCTGATCTGGCTCCGAAACAGAAAAAGCAACTGCCTTTCCCTTCAAAAGCACAGAAAGATCCCACTGCAGGTAGGTTTACCAGATTTGTTAATATGCTGCAAGAACTGAATGTTTCTATTCCTTTTACAGAAGCCCTGCAAGCGATGCCTGGACATGTCAAATTTCTAAAGGAAGTCCTGAGCAAGAAGCGATCCATCTCAGAGATCGCAGGCGAATGCAAAGTACTCCACTTCCCTAAAAAGAGACCTGACCCTGGTAAGTTTTCTGTTACTGTGGGTTTTGGCCAATATAAAGATGAGTCTCTATGTGATTTAGGAGCAAGTGTGAGCATCATGCCTCTATCAATCTGGAGGAAGGTCAAAATAGGATGCATAGAGCATGTGGATGCCAAGCTATACATGGCAAACAATACAGTAGTCATCCCTATAGGTATAGTTGAGAACGTCCCTGTCCAGGTTGGTAAATTCTTTGTTCCAGCAGATTTCCATATCATTGACTGTGCTGAAGATCCTACTAGCCCTATTATTCTTGGTAGACCATTCTAAGCTACTGCAGATGCGAGAATTAGTGTTAAGAATCGCTCGCTCACCTTCACCATAGGCGATGAGGTTTTGGATTTCTCTTTTGGCCCTGCAAAAGAGGAAATTTCCTGGCTGGTGGTGAAAAGCATCAGCAACCGCGGGACCAAGCAAACAGCGGAGGGAAGCACCAGCACTGTCCTCGAGGTCGACAAGAGATGCTCGATCTCGACAAGGGCGCTACTCGATCTCGACCAAGACTTGTCGATGTTGACTTCCACTGATGAGTCACTGACTTGCCTAGAGCCTAAGTATGGGATCCCTGTACTCGAGGTCGACCAGCTGTACTCGATCTCGACTAGCCTCGAACCCAAAGATTCCTGTTTTGGGTCCGAAAAGGTAAGTTCAGGTATGAATTCTACTCCCCCTCGGTCCATAAAGAAAATGATCAATTATTTAAGGGGAGATAAGACACCATGGCGAGAGAATCTGCGAAAACTAAGAGCTGAAAGGAAGAAGAAGAAAGATAAAGGAGGTGATGCAAGCAACCACCTGTCAGCTGAGCTTGCATACTACCGTCAGGACCTAGATGATCCAGGAGAAGGGCCAAGCATGAGTGGGCCCCACAATAATGGTCCTTAAGCGCAAACGGGGAAGTCGGCCTATCGACTCTAAATCCAGAGCATGTATATAGAACTTTATGAATTTTGGGACTTTTTGTACTTTTTGGTTTTTGTTTTTGGTTTTGGTTTTATGTCTTTTAGAATATTTCATTTGGATAGTCTTGTTTCTTATGCAATCTAACACTTTTAGGTCGACAAGCATATAAGGATCGCGAAAAGTGGAATAAAGAAGTCCCTGAAAACAGTCAGAATCAACAAAGGCCAAGTCGACGACGACAAGGAGGAGCAGCCTAGACACTACTCGATATCGAGTAGGCCAACTCGATATCGACAAGCCACCAGAAGTTCCTCGACTTCAGAATCCACTGGACGCTGAAAAGCTACTCGATATCGACAAGGATGTCTACTCGACCTGCACTGATTCACCCTCCTCGATGTGTTATCGTGTGAGTTCCTTCCTTACTCTTGTTTTTTATTTGATTTTATACAGTGGGGGCACTATATATTTTAAGTATGGGGTGGGGGAAGAGCTCATTATCATTATCATATGTGTTAGTCTTGCTTTTGGTTTTACATGGTGAAATTTTAATTTTTATGTTATGCATTCATGTTTAAATTTTATGCCTTTTAAATCTTTCGTCATACTTTAAGTCTTGTTTTTAGTTGCATAAAAAAAATAAAATAAAATAAATAAAAATATAGGAAATGTCGGAAAAAAAATATGCATGTTTAAATTTTTGCATTGTTTTAGTTTTATACCATAACTTAGATGTCCTATGATGATTAATAATGACTGACTTGATCATATAAACCCTATGGCGTGTTTGGAAGGTTTAGCCTAAGTCCTCAAAATGGTTTTTATATGGATTGTGAACTTGTGATGAAATTGAGCACATATGATCCTAAGCTAAAGGTTAAAATCCAACAAAACTTGTCCTAGTGAGAATTTTGGCCTTATAGGGAGAACATTAAAAATCCCTCTGCTTTCTTGAGTGTATTTACTCTTCCTATGCATATCTAAATGTTGTGATAGTTATTCAAAGCCAATGCATTTATATGTTTATGTTGATGAGAATTAAATGATGGAGGCACCTTTTAAGCCAATTTTACCCTCTCTTTCCCTACCCTGCATTATCCCTGCTTGAAGCCATAACATTAGCCTGAGACTTTTATTATGAACTCCACAAAGCTATCCTTAGCCAAATTGAGCCTGACCCCCATTTGGGAATTAAGACTTAGAGTTGGTTGGAATAATGATTTGTGGAAAGAATAAGCTTATGTTGCATTTCAAGAAGGATTGTTGAAATTATTGAGATATGGGTTGGTTTTATCTTGCCATACATATTATGTAAAAGGATTTTTTGGCTCATTTTATAAATGCACCATTAGTTTATTTTATTTTTCTTTAAAAAAAAAATCCGAAAAATAAGAAGGAAAAAAAAAAATATATTTGTGAATAAAGTGCATGAGCCAAATTTACCTTATTTCTTTCATTATTTGCAAGATACACACTTTGGAGAGGTTGAGAATGTTTGAAAGGTTACATACTTTATTGAGATAAATTAGAGAGTTTGGTTGATGCATATGATTGAGAAGTTATGGTTTGGTCGTGTTGGAGATTTAGGAGTCTTGATTCACGAATTTTGTTAAAGCACCACATGACCAAATAATTCCATACCTTATTGTTTCTTACCAAGCCCCATTACAACCCCGCCGAATGGAATCTTCTTTGAAGACTTCTATTGAGCGAAGTCCTCCTGATATTTCTTGTTGCATTTTCATAATTGGTTGCGAAGTGGATTCATGTTTAAATTACAATGTTTATGAGATTGTATATGGAATTGAGTTGAGAGATGATCTACATAGCCTAAACACATTTAGAGCTGAGTGTTAACACATTATTCCTGTGAGGTTGGATTTATATTGCCTATGCCTATGGATCGCTCATATATGTTTGATGAAGTTAAATTCACTTGTCTTACATTACTACTACTTGGGATGTTGCTTTTGACAAAGGCGAAGACTTGAAGGATGTGTTATAGGTCTTGGTTATTGTTTGGTTATTGCTTGAGGACAAGCAAGTCTAAGTATGGGGTGATTTGATGTCTTGGTTATTGTTTGGTTATTACTTGAGATGTTGCCATGTCTTTATGCATATTTTAGTTCCATATTCTTTACATTTTGCATATTTCGGGTTGGGAATATGTCGGATTTATGTAGTATATGCTTATTTGTCAGAAATGGAGATCTACATAAGTTTCTGTTTAAAATCGCAGGATATGGAAGCATTTCGGAAGAAAACCAAGAAACGAGAACCGGAGCACAAAGCTACTCGACATCGACAAACCCTAGTCGATCTCGACAAGCCATGCCTAGACACCTGCCAGGATCGAGGAGCCTATGTCGAGAAGCTGAAGACGAAGAACCTGACTCCACACCCTCCTCGAGATCGAGTGCCACAACTCGAGATCGACAAGACCTCGGAGAACAACCCGGAGTCGAGGAAAGCCTGCCCGAGGAGACCGAGAAAGAGAGTACCCGACCTGGCGCCCAGACACATTACTCGATGTCGACGAAGCAGCTGAAGACCATGTCTGAGCACATCGAGAAGACTTGCCCGACCAGCCAAGCGAGACCTAGTCGATGAGCCTCTCTACTCGATGTCGACAAGGGGTCCTCGAGATCGACGAACACCATGAGTCATGTCCAAGCCTGTCGAGGACCACCTAGCCGAGACGCCAAGCCAGCCAGTCGACCAACAATTCTACTCGATCTCGACTAGCCTTACTCGAGATCGAGGAGGACTACAGAAACCGCGTAACACGTTTTTGAGAGTTCTACTTGGATTGGGATTCCTTGGGCTCGAAGATTGCCAAGTTCTATCCGATCTATCAACATCTATCATGAAGAAGAGAGTTCTATCCACTTAAGACACTTTAGATATTATTTCCCTTTTGGATTTAATATCTTTGTTGCTTTTATTTATCATTAAGCCTTTTAGATATAATTTTAGATATATATAGATGTTTCTATCCTTGAGTAGCAAGGTTTAGAAGCCTATAAATAAATCCCTTGGGGCTGGTTTCTAGTCATTCAATTTCAGAGAGAAGTAAGTAGGAGAAGTAGAGAGAGAGAGTGAGCGGCCGATTAGAGTTGTTAAGCGAGAGCGGAATTGGCTTCAAGCGGTTGTAAACTTTGGTTTATTTTAAAGCAATTAGTTTTCTTTCAATCGATGATGTCTGAGGTTGCGATGAAGCGCGAGTAGTCCACCCACTTCTAGGGTTGGGGCGAGCCCGACGATAGCCATGCACGCTTGAGGTAAAGATCCGACCTTTATCATGTTTTGAGCATCTACTACTTGTTTATGTGTTTATTACCCATCTAATGGAGATCCATGTTAACAACTTGGATTGTAAACATAAAATCGGTAGAGACAATTAGGGTTTCTTGACAGAGTTGTCTAATTGTTGGAAAAGGCGAAAGCTTGTCCTTTGATGCAATTCACATGATTATCTGTTTTATTCTTTCCTTATACAACAAATTGGTTATCATTGTTGCAAACCCCAATCTTGGAAGCCTTTTACATTAAGTTTAGTTCGAAATCCCAAAGCAATTGTTTTTACTTTCTTTCGTTTCGTTTTAGTTTCTGTCTCCTCGATATCGAATAGCACTCGTCGATATCGAGTACTGATTCTCGATCTAGCATCGCTGTAGCTTCTGTGTGCAGGTACTCGACAAAGCCCAACTCGACGTCGACGAAGCCTACTCGATATCGAGTAGCCTCTAGTCGAGATCGACGAGACCCAGTGCATGTGTCTGCTACTCTGCTCGACTGGTCCGATCTTCTGTCGACTAACCCTAGTCGAGATCGAGGACCCCTGTTGTCGACTTCCGTGAGATTTCTCCGCTGCATGAGATCCGCTGACACGCTTCCTCGTGGATCGATCCTGACTTCCCGCTGCTACATCAGGAGGAGGTCTTGTAATTATTTACAAGGGACGGAATCTGGTTTGCTGTGATTTATTTATATTTTATTTGCATACTCGATTTCCTCCTACAACACCGCTCTCGCAGGACAAAACACCTCTCGGCCTAACCTCTCTCTCTTCTACTCTCTAACTCTTGTGTTCTCTCTGAATTTGAATGAATCAAAAACTAGCCCCATGGGCTTTATTAATCCTTGCTAGTCACGGAAAGCAAACTCTATCTATTCCTAAAGATATAAATTTGGATAAAAGAAAGATAAATCATAAAAAGGTAACAAATAAATCTTCATTTGGTAGATAACTCTTCTTCCATAGATAGATCTTTGATAAAATCATGATAGAACCGGTCTTGCTTCATGCCCCTCGGATTGGCCCAACGGACTCGCGGCCCAAAAACAGCGTAGTCGACATCGACCAGAGTAGTCGACGCCGAGTAGTCTTCTCGATCTCGAGTGATCTTCAGTGTCTCGAGTAGTCTTCTTCTCGTCGAGCTCGGGTAATCTTCCAGGTCTAGTCGACGTTGAGTAAGGTACTCGACGTTTAGTACTCTTCGTGCTTGAGTGACATTCGTCTTCAGACCTCGACTTGATCTGCTTCCAGTTGTAGTCGACGTCGAGTAGAATCCTGCCTTTGTCTCTTCCTTTTGGTTTCATCCCGAAATGGCTCCAAATTCTGCAAAATTCAACCAAAACTCGTTTAGACCTCTATTTCTGGCAAATAAACTTATTCTACACAAATTCAACATATTCCCAACCCGAAATATGCAATGTACTTAGAATAAGGAGCTAAAATGTGCATACAAACATGGTTACTTCAGTGGACATTAATTCACCCCAGACTTAAGCTTGCTTGTCCCCAAGCAATAACTTGGGTGGTCATTCAGGGGAAACCTGCAAAGACACTCAACAAAGTGGATTCATTGTTATATTACCCAACACTCGATTGCCATCCTTGAAAAGGTACTTAGTGCCTTCAAATCTGTGCCTGTGAATGAAAAGCAATTTATCTGCACAAAAGGGCCGGAGGTTATACAAAACAATTTTATGTGACAAAGCAGATCAAGAGGACTTTATTTACACTAAAAAATGAGTGGATAGGTAAAAGGCTAAAGGTGGGCAATTTTGGGCCATGTGGTGTTAAATCCGAGGAAATGGAGTGATTTCCAAACTTTTCATACCACATTCCTTCTTCATAAGATTCCTCACCTTTCGCTCATTCGCTCGGTGCTTTTATCAATAATAATGCTTTTACCTCTCTAACCTCATCAATGTCTTCTCGCGAGTTGCAAACATGGGTGTAATGAATGACCCCAGATACTTAGTGCCTTGAACTCCTTACCTTGGTGTCCCATCCTGCGGAACTATTATCTCAACGCAGGCAGTGTCGATCTAACTTTATCTCCTGAGGTGATCGTATTTTTTCTCTCTCATTAAATTTTCCATAAATTTGAATATTTCCTACCAAACTCCAATAATAATATAACAACACAACAAACCATATAATATCTCCATAAACTGATTTCGATTCTCAATATAATCCCCGGATAGGGAATAAGGAAAAGAATAGGTAACGTATGGGCCGTATGGCATATGTGGAGCAATAATGATATAATGACAATGTAAGTCTTGTAATATGGCTTTCGTGATGCAATTAGGCATATGTATGGCTAGGATTTTAAACATATGAGCATATATGGAAAATAGAAAGTACTCCATCCTCTTATTGTGCAAAATGTCAAAAACAACATCAATTTACCTCACTTTTGTGGTTTTATCTAAAAAAATCGCATGTAAATGAGACTTCCCTTTTCTAGGCAATCTTGTGCAATATCTCTAATGAATCCACTCTTTGCATCGTCGAGTCTTGCCTTGGCTTCCATGACACTATTTCTTTGAACAATTTACAAGCTTTGGGAGATGTCTTATAAAACAAACTTTGGGTTTAGCAATTAAGCATAAAAATTAAAAATTTACCCAAAATTCACCATGTAAAACCAAAATCAAGAATATAAAATATAAAATAATGATAATGAGCTTTTCCCCCACCCCATACATAGAATATAAAGTGTCCCTACTATATAAATCAATATAAAACAAAGGTAAAGGAAGGAGCTCACCGAATAATGCGTCGAGGAGTCAAAACAGAGGTTGTCGAGTAGAATGGAGGTAGTCGGCGTCAAGTATAATATGCAGTGTCGAGTGGAAGGTTGAAGTCGAGGATGCTCCTGGGTAGTCGACGTTGAGTGGCCTACTCCACGTTGAGTAGATCTGTGTGCTCGATCCTCCTTGTAGTCGACATCGACTTGGCCTTAGTCGATTTTGACTGTTTTGTTAGGGACTTCGTCTCCCCCTCTTCGCGATCCTTTACGCTTCTGGACCTGAAAATTGTTAGTTTTCGCACAAAGACATGACTTTCCACTTGAAGTATTCAAAACCAAAACAAAAATCCAAAGTTTTAAAGTCTTAAAATAAAATTTTAAAATTTTTATGTACATGCTCTAGATTTTAGAGTCGCTAGGCCGACTTCTTCGTTTGTGCTTAGGAATCCTTAATATGGGGCCCTCTTATGCATGGCCCTTCTCTTGGATCATCTAGGTCCTGATTGTAGTATGCAAGCTCCGCTGATGAGTTGTTGTTCGCATATAATCCTTTGCCTTCCTTCTTCTTCTTTCCGGCCCTAATCCTGCATAGGTTAGTTCGCCACGGGGCCTGGTCTCCTCTAAAATTCATATTAAATTTATTAACGGATGGAGGAGGGGTAGGAATTGTACTTGATCTTACCTTTTCGTGCCCAAAACAAAAATCTTCAGGTTGAAGGTTAGTCGACGTCGAGTACATGTAATCGACGTTGAGTACAGGGACCCCATACTTAGGCTTTTCACAGGTCTGGAGATCGTCAGAGGAAGTCGACATCGAGTGGGAGTACTCGACGTCGAGTGGCGTAGTCGAAGTCGACCAAGTGTTGTCGAAGTCGAGTAGATTTTTGGCATTTACCTCCGTTGTTGTTTGCTCATCCCCGTGAGGTCCTATGCTCTTTACCTCCAGTCATGGAATTTCCTCCTTTGTAGGGCCGAAAGAGAACTCTAAGACCTCGTTACCTATTGTGAAGGTGAGCAATCGCTTCCTGACGCTGATGTTGACATCTGTTGTAGCTAGAAAAGGTATACTAAGAATAATAGGGCAAGCAGGATCTTCTCCCATATCTATAACAAGAAAATCTGCGGGAATATAGAACTTACCAACTTGGGCAGGGACATTTTCAACCATACCTGTAGGGATTACCACTGTATTGTTTGCCATGTATAGCTTGGCATCCACAGGCTCCAGTGCTCTTATTTTCACCTTTGACCAGATTGATAAGGGCATGGTGCTCACACTTGCTCTTATATCACACAGTGCCTCATATCTATGTTGTCCAAATCCCACAGTAATAGAGAACTTACCAAGGTCAGGTCTCTTCTCAAGGAAATCCATCCTTTTGCAGTCGCTGGCGATTTCTGTGATTGATCGCTTCTTGCTAAGGATCTCCTTGAGGAACTTGATGTATGCATGCATTCCTTGAAGAGCTTCTGTAATAGGAATTGAAACCTTTAGTTCCTGAAGCATCTTAACAAAGCGTTTAAACTTACCTGTAGTGGGACCTTTCTGCGTCTTGGAAGGGAATAGAAGCGTCTTCTTTGGTTTCGGAGCCGAATCAGCTGTCAGAGGTGGTGGATAGTCCTCGACGTCGACTGGAGGGTCCTCAACATCGACTACAAGAGTCGACGTTGAGTGATGTTGATGTGAAAAAAGTTTCCTCGATGTTGTGTGGCTGGTCGATGTCGGGTGAATCTACTCGACGTCTAGTAGACTGGTCGACGTCGACTAGAGTCTGCTCGACGTCGAATTGATTTTCACCTTTAACTTTCTCATTTTCGACCTCTGGCTCGTGTAATTTGTGCCCGCTCCTTAATTTTACAGCGACGACTTGTCCGGATTGCCCCTTAGGATTTGGATCCGTATGCTTAGGGAGCTTTCCAGATGGCATTGGGATCTGTGCCGCGAGTTGACCCATTTGGGTTTCCATGTTCTTTTTCTAGATATCCATCTCACCAAATCGTGTGTTGAGGCTGTGGAGTTGAGTCTGGATGGCGCTGGTGGATTGCTGGTGTTGTTCCTAGTTTCTTCTTATCTTATCGAGGATAATTCGTGGATCATCTTTCCGCTGGTCCCTCTCTGGATGTCCTGGAGCTCTGTAGGGTGGGGGGTTCCTAGGGGCACCTTGTGATGTGGATCAAGATGGCCTTCTATGGGTCAAGCAATGATCTTGATCCAGGCGAGCTCTCAAGACCGATTCGAGAGCTATTGATGGCAAATAGTGTCGTCCTCAAGAGGGAAAAGAAGGCGCCACCATGGATTGAAGAAAAGATATTATTTAATTATTATTATTATTATTATTATTATTTTCAGTTATTTCCATATTTAGTAACTCATATGTTAGTTGTAGCTATTTATGGAATGTCTTATTTTTAGTAATACTTAGTTAGGTAAATAAAAGGAAAAAGGAAAGTTTATCTCTTCTACATATTTTCCTTGTCCACTAAGTAGGAATATTTATCTAGGATTATTATTAGGATTTAATATTTATTTATCTAAGCCAAAACTCTATCTTTTGCAAAGATAAAATTGGCATGAGTTGTTATTTAAACCGTTTTCTAAATTCAATAAAATTATATTGGAAATTATATTGAGGAATCATTTTTAGGATTAAAAAGGTTATTCAATCTCCCAATCCAAAAGCCTTTGCAATCACTTGTGTTCTTATTGTTCAATTCAAACAAAGATCCAAACCCCATTCATCAAAACACACGTCAAACTCAACAAAGACAAAGCAACCTAGAACCGTCGCTGCGGCGGCCGCTTAATATCTGCTGCGGCGGCCGCTGCAATATCTGCTGCGGACGCAGCATCCGTCGCCACCACTGTTTCCGTTACTGCTCCTAATGGTGTGTTTGCTTTCGCTGATTTTTTCTAAGTGTTTGCCGTCGCTGTTATTGTTTTTTCCTTTGCTTTAGTTTGTATTTACTTGTTTTCTTTTCTTTCACAATAGTTTCAAGTCTTTATTGTAATTGATTGTAAACATCAAGATTAGCGAGAATAATTGCAAGATCGGGCCATCAACCAGTTTGGGTTCTTGATCCTGAGCCCACATGCGAAGGATCGGGTATCCCAAACGTATCGCCTTGGTTCCACTGTAGTTGATAGAACCTTTGGTCTTCCATAAAGCGATTGGGACCCCCTGCGTAAGCTGCCTCCTCATGAGTTTCTGCTAACCTAGCTTGCTCCGTATGTGGGCACTTTGGGGTGGTGTTGCGTTGTGAACCACATTCAATGCAAGGTTGGTTAACAGATAAAAATTTGACTTGTTTAAGAAGCTTATGGTTTTGGTCCTTGTAGAATTGCTCCTTGACATCAGGATCAATATCCATAGAAGGCTCATATAGGGGCATGGACGGGGCTGGCCTTGCATAAGTATTATCGTCGAAATTCACGGGATCCCCATAGGTGTAGCCAGATCAAGGGAATTGTAGAAAATATCTGGAATGATATACGGTGGCTGCCTAGGGCAGGATCGCAGCAGATCCTTATACCGATCCCATGCTCGTGCCAGCGGCTCACCAGGCTTTTATTCGAAAGTTGTAATCTTCTGGCATAGGAGCGCTGTTTTGGCAGGAGGAAAGAATTTGTTAAGAAACGCATTCCTTACCTCATCCCATGTTGTGAGGGATCGCGCAGGCAGTCTTTCAAGCCACTTTAGTGCTGGACCTGCAAGAGAACAAGGAAAAGCTTTCATTCTGACATATTCAAGAGTAGCACCTTCAATAATAGTTTGGCACATATCAGAAAAAGTAGTAATATGAGCGAGAGGGCATTCATTAAATCTCCCTTCAATAGCCGATTCATGCACTACCAGAGTAGGGTGCATGTAATCCTTTGCAGTAGTTGGATATAGGGCAAGCTCAGCCTCCGCCTGCCTCCTTTGTTCCGATTCCCGCTCAGCGCGTGCTCTTTTAGCGGTGAGAGCAGCATTTTTGGCTGTTAGCTCCCTCTGAAGCCTCTCGATCATTTGACCTTGTGTTTCCGCAGTTTCCATGACTCTCTTTAGTTTAGAGTGGTTGCGAAGAATGCGGTCTAGATCGTCTAAAGCGTCAAACTCAGGTTGATACGGGGTTAGCCGTGAGATGGCCCAATCTTCAACAACAAGCAAAAAACTAAAGAAACTCAAGAATCTAGACCAAGAAAGTTCAAGAACTCCTCGGCGTCGACAAGAACAAGACAAGAACGCAGCAAGAACGGAAGCAATATCCAGACTCGATATCGACTAAAATAAGAAATAAAGACTCGATGCAAGAATTGAAAGAAAGACTCGAAATTGCAATAAAGACACAACCGGTAAGGACTGAGTCGATGTATATACAACAAGATAAAGACCCCATGCCTCCTAAGAGGGTAGGAACCAATACCAATGACTATATAACCCGCCTCTACAACCCTACACAACCAAGCGGACAACTTGAAGGCACAAGGAGGGGGCTCGTGGATACTAGGATCACCAAGTCTTGCGAAGTTGATGAACACAAAGCAAACCAAGCTGAGACAAGATACCAATTCCACAATTGAAGAGCGCTGCTCTATTCAATCGACAAGCACTCAATGTGTTTCACACAAGTTTGAGAGACTAATTTCTATTCAATATGTTCCAACTAATCTACATAAGAGGAATCGAAATATATAGTGTTCTCTAGGCCTGATGAGCCGATTCTATCTAGCTAAAGAAGATAAAAAGAGATTAAATAATAACATAAAGGAATTAAATAAATAACCTCTAAAGTTTCCTAAAATAACTTAAGTAGAAAAGTTACTAATAATGGAAATAAGATGGAGCTCCACACTTAGGCATAAATCGACATCATATGTTCTAAGGAGGCTCGGCCTCTTCTTCAATCCCAATACACATGTATGTCTTCAATGTAGGCTCGGGGAGTTGAAACTTGCTTGAGAACAAAGCATGACTCACAAAGTTGAATGAGTCTCTCTGAAGCTTCTTAGCTCTAACTCGAGTCATTGGTCCTTCTCCAAGAATGATAGGCGTCTCAGGTGGAGTTGTAGAAGATGGTCCCACATCAACCTCCCCTTCTTGAAAAGGATTCACCCACGAATCCATGTCTTCATCCACAGTAAATTAAGGGATTAGATCGGTGACGTTGAATGTAGCACTCACGCCCATGTCTCCAGGAAGCTCCAATTGGTAGGCATTGTCGCCCACTCCCTTCTTCACCTTGAATGGTCCATCGCCACTAGGTGCTAGCTTGCTCTTCCTTGCTTCTGGAAACCACCCCTTCCTTAAGTGCACCCACACGAGATCTCCAGGCTGAAATGTGACCAAGCGACGTCCTTTGTTGGCCTTGTTAGCATTGTATTCAGCCTTGAGCTTAAGCTTCTCACGAATTCGTTCATGCAACTCCTTAATGAACTCGACATGCTTACTTGCCTCAAATGATTCTTTCTCTCTTAGAGGATATGGAGTAAGATCAAAAGGGGTTAGTGGATTAACACCATAGACACATTCGAATGAAGTGAGTTTAGTAGCCGAATGTATGGTTCTGTTATATGCAAATTCCACATGAGGTAAGGCTTCTTCCCAAAGCTTCAAATTCTTCCTAATTATGGCTCTTAGGACAGTAGTAAGGGTTCTATTAGTCACCTCAATTTGGCCATCAGTTTGGGGGTGGCTAGAAGTAGAGAAAAGCAATCTAGTTCCCAATTTATTCCATAATGTTCGCCAAAAATGACTTACTATTGTTTTCGGCATCCCTATCACTTACTATTGTTTTCGGCACACCATGTAATCTTACTACCTCTCTAAAGAATAGATTAGCAACATTGGTAGCATCATCAGTTTTGTGGCATGCAATGAAATCAGCCATTTTAGAGAATCTATCAACCACTACAAATATAGAATCCCTCCTCTTCTTAGTTCTAGGCAACCCAACTATAAAATCCATGAAAATGTCTTCCCAAGGGGCTGAAGGGGTCGGCAGTGGTGTATAAAGGTCATGAGGCATAAACTTAGCTTTAGATTTAATACAATCAATGCATCTTTTAAGGCAATGTTCTACATCCTTAAGCATATGTGGCCAATAAAAGTGTGATTTAAGTGTATGATATGTTTTATCTCTACCAAAATGTCCCATTAATCCACCACTATGGGCTTCACTAACAAGTAATAATTGCAAAGAACATCTAAGAATGCACACTTGATCTTTTCGAAATAGAAAGCCATCATGTATATAATAATTTTCGGTTGGCCCCTTATCTATGCATTTTCGAAAAGGTTCACCAAAATCCAGATCATTTTCATACAATTCCTTAATATAAATAAAGCCTAAGACTCTAGAATCCAAAGGGGTTAAAAGAACATGTCTTCTAGATAAAGCATCAGCAACCACACTGTCTTTGCCTTTCTTATACTTAATTACATAAGGAAATGTTTCAATGAATTCCATCCATCTTCCATGTCTCATATCAAGTTTATCTTGGCTTTTAAAGTGTTTCAAAGATTCATGATCAGTTCTAAGAATAAACTCTCTAGGCCATAGATAGTGAGACCAAGTCTTAAGCACTCTATACAAAGCATACAATTCTTTATCATAGTTAGAGTAGTTAAGACAAGAACCTTTAAGTTTCTCAGAAAAGAAGGCTATAGGCTTACATTCCTGCATAAAGACTCCACCAATTCCAACTCCGCTAGCATCGCACTCAACCTCAAATGGCCGAGAGATGTCTGGAAGTGCTAGTAATGGTGTGTGTGTGAGCTTGTCCTTAAGCTGGTTGAACGCCTCCTCCTGAGCTGCTCCCCATGTAAACTCACTCCTCATTTTGGTGAGTTCGGTTAGAGGTGCTGAGATGGTGCTGAAATCTCGCATAAAGCGACAATAGAAGCTCGCCAATCCTTGGAAATTGCGTACATGGCCGATGTTGGTTGATGTTGGCCATTCTTGTATGGCTTTGATCTTAGCCTCATCGACACACGACCCATTAGAACTCACTACAAAACCAAGAAAAGACACTTGTTCATTACATAGCTCACATTTCTTTAAATTAGCATACAAGCGTTCAATTCTCAATGTTTTAAGTACTTCTTTAAGATGTGATTCATGTTCATTAGGAGACTTGCTATAAATCTGAATATCATCAAAATAAACAAAAACAAATTTCCCAATGAAGTTTCGAAGCACATGATTCATTAAGCGCATAAAAGTACTAGGTGCATTAGTTAAACCAAAAGGCATAACCAACCACTCATATAATCCTAGCTTAGTTTTAAAGGTTGTTTTCCATTCATCGGCTTCCTTCATTCTAATTTGATGATAGCCACTCCTAAGATCTATTTTAGAGAATATAGAAGCTCCATGAAATTCATCAAGCATATCATATAAGAGTGGAATAGGATGACGATATTTAACAGTAATATTGTTAATAGCCCTACAATCTACACACATTCTCCATGTACCCTCTTTCTTAGGGACTAATAACACAGGCACAACACTAGGACTTAAGATTATTCAAATATAACCCTTATCCAACTGTTCCTGGACTTGAGTTTGGACCTCTTGGGTCTCAGTGAGATTCATATGGTAAGCAGGCCTATTAGGAAAGGCAGCCCCTGGAATAAGATCAATTTGATGCTCAATTCCTTGAATAGGGGGTAGACCTGCTGGTATGTCATCGGGAAACACATCTTTATACTCATCAAGTAAAGCGAGTATGTTGGATGGAAGAGAAGCTTTAAGCTCTTCACTCAACATATTCAAGCTCTTACAAAGAAGCATAAGGGTGGTTTCTCCATCCGCATAATCGTCTATGAATGTGCTTTTGGAAGCCAAAAATACACTCTTAGACCGATTAGGGGGATCCACTTGGCTCGACTGAGCCGCCTTATCTAACTCACCTTTACTTACCTTGCGCTTCTCAATCTCGTCAGCCACTTGTGTAGGCATCATAGGCTTGAGAATGACATTCTTGCCCTGAAAAGTAAAGGAGTATCTATTAGTATGACCATCATGTTGGACCTTACGATCAAATTGCCAAGGATGTCCTAATAAAATATGACAAGCTTGCATATGCACAATATCACATAAAACATCATCTTCATAATATCCTAGTTTAATATGCACTTTAACTTGTCTATTTACTTTCAAGTTTCCACAATCATTCATCCAATGCAATTTATAAGGTCTAGGATGTTAGACAGTAGATAATTGCAATTTGTCAACCATATCTTGACTAGCTAAATTACAACAACTACCACCATCAATGATCACATTTACAACCTTTCCTTGAACTAGACAACGAGTATGAAACAAGTTTTCTCTTTGATTATCATCACATGGTGCAGGAACAACACTTAAGACTCTAATAACAATCAAAGACTCTCCATGTTCATATTCGACCTTATCATCATTATCATAGCATACAAGGTTGAGATTCTGATCATTTTCATTATTAGCATGCTCATCATGTTCATCACAAGAATTTTCAAATTCATATTCCCCTAAGTGATTAACCATGACAGTTTTCTTATTAGGGAAATCGTTCATATAATGACCTCTACCTTGACATTTATAGCATACAATATCTCTAAAACGAATGGTAGAAGGGTTAGGATTACTCCCTTTGGGACCAGTAGATGTCCCAGACCATTCATGTCCATTCCATGGACCTTTACCCTTGTCGAGGGGCTGCTGGGGCTGTCGATTATCACCTCTCCATTGGGGCTGCTGGGCTCGGTCTCTAGGACCCATTTCTAAGCACCCTTGGGGCTGTTGAGGTCGATTGGAATGCCACCCTTGTTGCTGGCCACTCGACACTCTATTACCTTGGCTCTTGTAGCGCTGTCCATTCTCTACTTTAATTTCTAAATGTAACAAATCAGTAGGAGTAGTATAGGGAAAGTAATCAATTTCATGAGCTAAAGCGGGATGCAAGATCCTAAGATATTTAGCATTTGTTTTCTCATGTGATTCTATTACATTAGCTCTAGCCATGGTTTCGTGCATAAGATTAAATGTTTCCTCAACAATTTTGCTACCTTGTTTTAGATTTTCTAATCTTTGCAAAAGCTCTCTATCATAATGTTGAGGTACAAATCTATTTCTCATTAATGCCTTTAGTTGATCCCAAGAAGCAATAGGTGCATCAAGGATTCTTCTTCTTTCTTTAACTGGGTTATCCCACCAAATTAAAGAAAAACCTTGAAATTCTAGGGAAGCTAGTTGTACTTTCTTAGCATCTGAGAAATTATGATAGTTCCAGATTTGATCCATTTTAATCTCCCAATCAATATAAGCATCTGGATCAGTCTTACCATCAAAAGGAGGAATCTTTACCTTAACCTTACCTATACCGTCCTCATCATTGTACCTAGGTGCTCGCTTAGGATTTCCTCTTTGATTCCGTCTCGGGCGTCGCTCCCATTACTCCTCTTCTTGGAAGTCGTCATCTTGCTCCGAGTAAAAGAATTGCACTTGGTAGTCGCGTCCTCTTCCCCTTCCTTGTCCTTGACCCTACACATGAACATACTCATTATTCCTTTCATTTCTCCCACCTCGTGGAGAGTTGTTTTCATTAAATAAAGGATTATTCACATCAAGATTAGGGTTAGGATTAGGGTTAGGATTAACGACTTCCCTTTCATCTTGAGGCGTTTCATCACACCTAGGATTATCTTGACCACCCGCTGTAGTAGAGCCACTTGGTCTAGCTTCCAAAGCTGTCAACCGATCCAATATGGCGGTCAAGGTGTTAGTAAAATTGTTGAAATGCTCGGGTGTCACGGTTGCACTCGAGCTACCTCCATTGTTGGGGTTGTTCTCATTGTTAACCTGATTATTAGACATTGCAACAAAGAAAAGAAACAAGGAACTATGTAAAGATTAGTAAAAATTATAAACAGCTCACAATTATGTTTCGCTCACACTCCTTCTCTGATTGATATGTCACGCTTGCTAGGGCAATCCGCTTTGGGAAAATCAACAATCAAGCAAAGAACTTAACAATCAAAGTATAGAATTCAAGAGAATGAATGAAACAACAATCAACAAGTACTCGACAAAGGGGCTGAGTACTCGATATAAGCGCACAACTCGATCCAAGCACAAATACTACTCGATAGAGGCAAGGATCTACTCGAAATAACAAAGAGAGAACTCAAATATGGCTGAGCTCTTCTCGACACAACAAAACAGCAACTCGATATGCAACAAAAGTACTCGATCAAGGAGAAAAGTACTCTTTTTTTTATACCCCGCCCCTAGTGAATTTTATCCTCCGAGGTCCAAGATAAATCTCTTTTTTTTTCTTTTTTGAATCTGATTTTTTTTTAAACTAACGCAAGAGAGACTCAAACAATTAAGAGGACTCGAAAATTATGAGAGAATGGTGAAAAGATAAACAAATTCAACCCTCGGATAAATATATATAAACAACCTTTTAAATAAAATAGGAAACTGGATCTATCTTATGCCTTAATAGATAAATGATAGATAAAAGGGATTTATTCTACCAAAAATCAGATTTTATATAGGCAATAGATAATATGAAAATAGATATAGATAGATAAAATATTATAAAGATAGAAAAGAGCAACAAACTAGGGTTTGTCTTTGTGTGGTGGTAGAGTCGGGCAAGCAAGGACTTATGGGGACAACTAGGGCTGCCGTCGGCTATTAGAGTACACAACAAGGGTTGTGCACACTTGTGGTCGACTCCACTGGTCTCGGCTAGGCTTTGTGTTTAGGCTATGCAACCACAAATAAGCACAAACTCAAGATTAGTGAAAGAATCAATAAAGAATGCAAGAAGTAAATAACCAAACAGAAGACTGACTCTATTTTTGTGTTTAGGAAAAGAAAAAGAGTCAATCTTGATGTCGGAAACCAAAGCTCTGATACCAATTTGATACGGGGTTAGCCGTGAAATGGCCCGATCTTCGACAACAAGCAAGAAAGTAAAGAAACTCAAGAATCTCGACCAAGAAAGTTCAAGAACTCCTCGGCGTCGACAAGAACAAGGCAAGAACGCAGCAAGAACGGAAGCAATATGCAGACTCGATATCGACTAAAACAAGAAATAAAGACTGGATGCAAGAATTGAAAGAAAGACTCGAAATTGCAATAAAGACACGACCGGCAAGGACTGAGTCGATGTATATACAACAAGATAAAGAACCCATGCCTCCTAAGAGGGTAGGAACCAATACCAATGACTATATAACCCGCCTCTACAACCCTACACAACCAAGCGGACAACTTGAAGGCACAAGGAGGGGGCTCGTGGATACTAGGATCACCAAGTCTTGCGAAGTTGATGAACACAAAGCAAACCAAGCTGAGACAAGATACCAATTCC
The DNA here is from genome assembly GCA_037127255.1 of Persicaria tinctoria. NCBI lineage: Eukaryota > Viridiplantae > Streptophyta > Magnoliopsida > Caryophyllales > Polygonaceae > Persicaria > Persicaria tinctoria. The sequence continues at coordinate 32,307,578 of JBANSL010000009.1, forward strand.
ACAATTGAAGAGCGCTGCTCTATTCAATCGACAAGCACTCAATGTGTTTCACACAAGTTTGAGAGACTAATTTCTATTCAATATGTTCCAACTAATCTACATAAGAGGAATCGAAATATATAGTGTTCTCTAGGCCTGATGAGCCGATTCTATCTAGCTAAAGAAGATAAAAAGAGATTAAATAATAACATAAAGGAATTAAATAAATAACCTCTAAAGTTTCCTAAAATAACTTAAGTAGAAAAGTTACTAATAATGAGTCTCTCTGAAGCTTCTTAGCTCAAGCTCGAGTCATTGGTCCTTCTCCAAGAATGATAGGCGTCTCAGGTGGAGCTGTAGAAGATGGTTGTTGTGAGCTGAATCTGCCATGTTTTACAGTAACTTTTATATCGATTTCTGTATACATTTCATTCATTTGGGTTAGAACAGTACAAAACCTATGTAGTTTATGTTTATTTTCCAAATTGTGGAATCTACACCAGTTTCTGTTGAATTCGCAGAAATCGAGGCATTTTACAGCAATTCTACAGAGGGTAAGAAAAGCTCGGAAAACCACTACAGAAGTCCAAGGACAAAGCAGCGGAACCAGTCTGAGAGTAAAGGCTACTCGATCTCGAGTAGGCCTTACTCGACATAGGCGAGCCTGTCCGAGCAACCTTGGTCGAGCAGAGCCTGATCGAGCAAGCCAGACCAACCCGGCTCCGGACCCTACTCAATCTCGAGGACCACTGGTCGAGATCGACGAAGCCTCAGACACCACACCCGGAGTCGACAAGGAGAGAAGCCAAGGACGGAGCCGAGGACGACTAGGCAGGACTCGCTGCCAGCGACTCGACTCGCTGCAGCAGATCGCTCGCTGCCGCGGAAAAACTCGCTGCCAGCTGAAGAGGCAACTCGCGGAAGCGGAAAGGAAGGACACCGCTCTAGTCGATCTCGAGGACCCTTTGTCGAGGTCGACGAGCGCCTGAGTCCAGATCCGGAGCCCATCGAGCAGAGTCACTCGAGAAGACCTAGTCGGCAAGACAGTCTACTCGAGGTCGCCTAGGGCTTGTCGAGATCGACGAGCCCCTGAGGAGCCTTGTCCGAGCCTTCTCGAGTAGAGCCACCCGAGGAGACCTAGTCGATGATCAGTCCTACTTGACATCGATAAGAGCTACTCGTGGTCGACGAGCTCAGTGAGCCAAGTCCGAGCACATCGAGCAGATCTAGCCGAGGAAGTCCAGTCGACGAACCACCCTACTCGAGGTCGACGAGCCGTGGTCGAGGTCGAGTAGACCAGATTCCATAAACTTCTCGACGAGACCTGTCCGAGTAGACGTGGGATTCCTTGGGCGCGAAGGAGTCGATTTGGCTGAAATTCTATCCGATTCCATCAAGTTCTATCATCAAGGAGACAAGATCTATCAAGACATGAAGACTTACCTATTTAGTTTTATCGTTTCCTTTTAGATTTATTTCCCTAAAACAATTTATTTATCCTTTCAAGTTTTAGATATATTTTTAGATATAGATAGATATCTTCTTTCCTAGAATAGCTAGGGAATGATGGCTATAAATAAGGCCCTAGGGGGCTGAGTTTTGTTAATTCCATCACAATTCAATTTCACACACAATTAGTTAGTTCCACAGAGAAGTTTAGGAGTTCTAAGGTTTTTAGGGTTTTGGCTTTCTGCGAAAGTTGATTGCCGAGATTGTAAAGGCTTTGAATTTAGTTTTAATGCAATTTAGTTCTTTTCATCATTCAATGTCTGCGATTGCGATGAGGCGTGAGTAGTCCACCCACTTCTGGGGCTGGGGTGAGCCCGACGGTGGCCATGTTAGGCGATGCGATAAAGGTCAGATCTTTTTGTGCAATTTCATCTCTATCCCTATGAGCATGATTCTTTTGCGAGAGTTGAAGGTGATCCTTGTTTGTGTTATTGAAGCGAAAGTGATCTTAATGCAACTTGGATTAATTATGTGAAAAAGGGTTAGTAACAATTAGGGTTTATGCGAAACCCTCTATTTGCCTATTTGTTAATGACGAAAGTTATTTGATTGAAAGCATGATCTTTTATGCCTTTGTGTGTTACCTTGCATGGTTATCGTTGTGGTATTGAAACCCTGGCTTTGGAAGTCTTTTAATATATTGAAGTTTATTTCTGTCGAATTTCTGAGTTCTGTCGAAAATCTCCAATTTATATTTTCTGTCTTTCTTGTCGACATAGAGTAGTGCTTTGTCGAGATCGAGTAAGTTGTGGTCGATCTCGAGTAGGACTTGTCTAGGTGGAGTTGAAGTTTTCTTCTGTTGTCGTCGATTTTCTGTTTTCTGTCGAGTTACTCTTGTCGATCTCGAGGAGCCTCTTGTCGAGGTCGAGTAGCCCTTTGCCCTTTGCTTTTCGTTTTTGCTTTGCTTTGTTTCGCTTTGTCTTTTCTTGTTTTGTTTGTTCTTTGCTTTTGTTTTAGTTGCCCTTGCCGGGTTTATTTGTTTCTTTCCTTTCTGCTTTTGTTTCTGTCTTTCTGCTTCTTCTGTGAGAATCTACAGCTACCTAAGAACTGCTGACGTACTTCCTCTTGGAATCGATCCTGACTTCCCGCTGCTACATCAGGAGGAGGTCTTGTAATTATTTGCAAGGGACGGAATCTGGTTTGCTTTGATTTATTTATATTTTATTTGCATACTCGATTTCCTCCTACAACAAATTGGCGCCGTTGCCGGGGAAGCAATCATTCGCGCCTTAGGTAGTCAGTTCTCACTGTTTCTTTGAGTTACTTTTAAGGTGTATGCGTCGTTCTGCTCAAACACCTGAGTTTGACAGCTTAGACGAACCGGAGCGCTACCTACACATCCACTCCAAACTCAAAAGGATCATGGCGGCCGCTGAGACACAGGAACAGCTGGTCGCTAGGCTTACCAGGGAATTGGCCGCAAAAGATGCTGCTATCGCCGCTAAAGATGCTGCTATCACCGCTGAGAGAGCAGCAAGGGAACAAGCACAGGCTGAGCTTGCCCAATATCCAACCACGACAGAGGACTACATGCATCCAACTCTCGTCGTGCCTGAATCGGCGATTCTAATCCCTGAAAACTCTTTTGAAATTCGCACTCAATTTCTTATAGAGCTGAAAAATAATGCCTTCTATGGTAGATTTAATGAGTGTCCTCTTGAACATATTACAAACTTTTCTGACATGTGTCGTACTATTGCTGAAGGTACAACTCTGGAATATGTCAAGATGAAATCTTTCCGCTGGTCTCTCGCTGGGCCTGCATTGAAATGGCTGTAAGGGCTGAAAGCAAAATCACTCACAACCTGGGCCCAAGTAGAGCAAGAGTTTCTGAACAAATTCTTCCCACCCGCCAAAACAGCACATCTCCGCCAGAGAATCACCGCCTTCAAACAAAAGCAAGGGGAACCGCTGGCAAAGGCATGGGAGCGCTATAAGGAACTTCTGTGATCTTGCCCTACTCATGGACAGCCACCCTACGTCATTCAGGAGATCTTCTTCAACTCTCTGGATCAAGTCACAAAGGACAGGATCAACCACTATACTCGCTATGAGTATCTGACAATGCCGCCAAGTGACGGATGGGGTGTGCTTGAGAAGCTCACTAACTACGACAACAAGTATGGGTCTACTGCAACCTATGAAGAGAACCCATACGCCAGGCCAGCACCATCCATGCCCCTATATGAGCCACCTAAGGAGATTGATCCTGATGTTAGGGAGCAATACTACAGAGACCAGAACAAGAAGCTCATCAAGCAAGTAAAGTATCTCTCTGTCAGCCAGCCTTACATAGAATGCGGATCGCAAAGGCACACCACTCCTGAGTGCCCACACACAGAGCAAGTCAGGCTGGCAGAGCACCATGAGGATGCAGCTTACGCAGGGGGTCCAAATCGCTACATGGGGGATCAAAGGTTTCAGCAACCACAATGGAACCAAGGTGTCCCTACGAATCCCCCGCCCTACAGAGCTCTAGGACATCCGGAAAGGGAGCAGAAAAAGGATGATATACAGAGAGTCCTGGAGGAAATACGGAGGAACCACTCAGAAACTAGGCAATCTTTCAACTCCGTCTATACTCAGATGCAAGGTGTCAATTCTAGGCTTGGGGAAATTGATATCTGGCGGAAAACAGTTGATACACAGATTGGTCAGCTAGCAGTGGGAATCCCCAGACAGTCAGGGACACTTCCAGGATCTTCAGAACCAAATCCTAAGGGAAAGACTGGACACATAGCTGCTATAAAACTCAGAAGCGGCCATCAACTGCAAGAGCCAGAGGTCGGAAAGCAGCAGAACGACGAGGACCTGCAAGTCGATCTCGACAAAGCCGTGGTCGACCTCGACAAGAGCCTCGTCGACCTCGAGGAAACACTTCTAGAATCTTCGTCTGCACCACACAGCAACTCGACTGGGCCCAATCTGATCGATGTCGACAAAGGCCTTGTCGATGTCGAGGAGCCCCTGGTCGACATAGAGAAGTCTGCAGCACCTCCGACGTCTGTTCTGGCTCCGAATCAGAAAAAGAAGTTGTCTTTCCCCACAAAATCTCTAAAGGACCCGGCGGAGAAAAAGTTTTAGCGCTTCATCAAGATGCTTCAGAAACTCAACGTCACCATCCCCTTCACAGAAGCTCTCAATGAAATGCCATCTTATGTCAAGTTCCTGAAGGAGATTCTGAGCAAAAAACGATCGATGGCTGAAATCACAGAGGAGTGCAGCCATCTGGACATATTGGAGAAGAGGCCGGATCCAGGTAAGTTTGCTATAACTATTGGATTTGGTCCATACAAAATTAATGCCCTATGTGATCTTGGAGGTAGTGTGAGTATAATGCCTTTAACAATTTGGTCCAAGATTAAGATGGGTGCCTTGGAGCCTGTGGATGCTAGACTTTACATGGCCAACAACACGGTGGTCATCCCCACAGGCATGGTGGAAAATGTCCCAGTACAAGTAGGTAAATTCTTCGTCCTTGCTGATTTCTTAATAGTTGATATGCAAGAAGATCCTGCTTGTCCAATTATCTTAGGAAGACCATTCTTGGCGACGGTGGATGCCAATATAAGCGTAAGGAAAGGAGTGCTCACCTTCAACATCAGCGATGAGGTAATTGAGTATTCCTTTAATAAAACTGAAAGGCATACAGGTCCAATGGAAGAGGTCAAATCTATCTCAGCTGGCTATATCACCTGCGGGGAACCCAAGGTCAGAAATATGACCCCTGAGGAGCTGGAAAAAAGGGACATGGAAGCCCAGGTGGAGGAGATCATGGCAATCCTCAAGGAGAACACAGAGAATCCAATCGACACGGACCAAGGTAAGTCGTTGTGGATTCATTATTTTTCGGATGCCTTGACAAGGACTAAGTATGGGGTCAAGATCGACCAAGGCTCCTCGACATCGAGTACAGCCCTAGTCGATCTCGACCAGACCAAGGCGACTCCACCAGCACCAGCATCGTCGAGCAGCAAACCAGACAAGCCGGGCTCGTCGATCTCGACCACCCTTGTCGAGGTCGACCACCACCCGGTGCCACCAGACAGTTCGTCCTCGACGCCACAAAAACCAGGAGGAGAGCCCTCGTCGAGATCGACTACCCTAGTCGAGATCAACCAAGATCCTCGGGCATCGTCTTCCTCGACGCTGAGACAACCAGAGCCAGGACCAGCCTCGTCGATCTCGACCACGCTTGTCGAGATCGACCACCAATCGGGGAGCCCAGATCCTTCTTCCTCGATGACGAAGCCACCAGGAGGAGAAGGCTACTCGAGGTCGAGTAGCCTTGTCGAGATCGACAAGCCCACATCTTCCTCGACGGTACCTCCCTTGACGCTGCAGACACCAGGAGCAGAACCCTTGTCGAGGTCGACCAGCCTTGTCGAGGTCGACAAGCCCCTGTCTTCGTCGACTTCTGCCTCTTCGACCAGACCACCACCAGGACCAGCAGTCTTGTCGAGATCGACTAGCCCTAGTCGAGATCGACCAAATACAGTAGTCCCCGATTCCGTCTCTGCGAAGGTAAGCCAAGGTATGGATCTTTCTTCTCCTATTTCCATTAAAGATTTATCTATACATGGGAGAGGTCTGCCTGGGTATGTGCGATTGTGCAGGATATCCAATGATGAGCCTAAGGAATATGAAGTTGGAGACAAGCTCTATGTCTCTAAATCAAAGGATCATTGGTTTCCCAATAAATTCAACACGAAGCGGATAGGACTGTTTGTGGTGAACAAGATCCATTCTGGAGGATTACAGCTGATAGACAAGAATGGAGTCTTATTTGAGGCCCAAGCTACATGGGCCCTGCAGATGCCACGTTGAGCATTAATGGAAAGTCGGCCTAGCGACTATAAAATCTAGAGCATGTACATAGACTTTTTAGGACATTTGAGACTTTGTTTTTTGTTTTTGGTTTTGAACACTTTTAGTTTTGCTATTATGGGTATATGTCTTCTACTTTTCAGGTTCATGGATAGAACCAAGCTATAGTCTCACTCGGCCGTGAGGTGCTCCATTCGAAATTTTGAGGCTCTGCACACCTGTCTTGTGAGTTTCTTTCTTTACCCTTACCTTGTTTTATATACAGTGAGGACACTGTAATATTTAAGTATGGGGTGGGGGAAGGGCTTACTTTATCCATATTTGATTTATTTGACATGACTTGGGCATTATTTCTTGGAATTGCTACATGGCTATTTTGGAATGCATTGTTGATTTATGTGCCTATATGCATGTTTTGCAAAAATTGAGAAAAATGACCCCCATTGAAAATTTTGATTAATGTCATGGAAGCTTATATTGAACACGACGATGCAAAACTAGATTCATTAGAGATATAGCATGAAATTGCCTAGTAAAGGGAAGTCACAATGAAGTGCATTATTTCTTGAAAACCATGAAAGGAGGTAAAATTTGAAATTGCTTTTGACATGTTGCATGATAAGATGATGGAGGACTTTATATTTCCATATAATGCTCATTGTTTATAATCCTAGCCTTACCCATGCTTATGCATTACACAAAAGCCATAATATGCCTTATTTCAATTATTGCTCCACATGATCTAAATATTTCCATTCTTTACCTTATCCGGGGATTATGTTGAGAATGATGTTACATTATCGAGATTGTTATATGGTTGTTGTGTTTATCATTATTGGAGTTTGGAAGGAAATTGTTTGAATTATATGGAAAATTTAATGAGTGAAAGAAAATCCAATCACCTCAGGAGATAAAGGTAGATTAACCCTGCTCTCTGAGATAATAGTTTGGAGAGATGGGACACATTGTGAGGAGTCCAAAGCACTAAGTATCCAGGGCCATTCATGACACCCATGTTTGCGACTCGCGAGAAGGCAGTGCTGAGGTTAGAGAGGTAAAAGCATTATTATTGAGAAAAGCAATATGAAAGGTGATGAATCTTATGGAGAAGAAATGTGGAAATTCAATTTGGAAAGCACTCCATTTCCCCGGATCAAAAGCACCACATTGCCAAATATTGCCCACCTTTAGCATTTTACCAATCTACTCCTTCATGAGCTTAATTAAAGTCTTCTTGATTATCATTGCTTTGTCACGAATGAATTATTTTTGCATAACCCTCCTTTTGTGAGTAGATGTTGCTTTTACATATTTGCACATGCATGGATCTGTGACACTAGTACCTTTTCAAGGATGGTAATTGATTGCAGGGACATATAAGAATGAATCTAAGATGTTGAGAGTTTGAATTCTTCCCCTGAATGACAAATAAAAGTATTGCTTGAGGACAAGCAAGCTTAAGTATGGGGTGTTTGTTGTGAGCTGAATCTGCCATGTTTTACAGTAACTTTTATATCGATTTCTGTATACATTTCATTCATTTGGGTTAGGACAGTACAGAACCTATGTAGTTTATGTTTATTTGCCAAATTATGGAATCTACACCAGTTTCTGTTTAATTCGCAGAAATCGAGGCATTTTACAACAATTCTACAGAGGGTCAGAAAAGCTCGGAAAACCACTACAGAAGTCCAAGGTCAAAGCAGCGGAACCAGTCTGAGAGTCAAGGCTACTCGATCTCGAGTAGGCCTTACTCGACATAGACGAGACTGTCCGAGCAACCTTGGTCGAGCAGAGCCTGATCGAGCAAGCCAGACCAACCCGGCTCCGGACCCTACTCGATCTCGAGAACCACTGGTCGAGATCGACGAAGCCTCAAACACCACACCCGGAGTCAACAAGGAGAGAAGCCAAGGACGGAGCCGAGGACGACCAGGCAGGACTCGCTGCCAGCGACTCGACTCGCTGCAGCGGATCGCTCGCTGCCGCGGAAAAACTCGCTGCCAGCGGAAGAGGCAACTCACGGAAGCGGAAAGGAAGGACACCGCTCTAGTCGATCTTGAGGACCCTTTGTCGAGGTCGACGAGCGCCTGAGTCTAGATCCGGAGCCCATCGAGCAGAGTCACTCGAGAAGACCTAGTCTGCAAGACAGTCTACTCGAGGTCGACTAGGGCTTGTCGAGATCGACAAGCGCCTAAGGAGCCTTGTCCGAGCCTTGTCGAGTAGAGCCACCCGAGGAGACCTAGTCGATGATCAGTCCTACTCGACATCGACAAGAGCTACTCGAGGTCGACGAGCCCAGTGAGCCAAGTCCAAGCACATCGAGCAGATCTAGCCGAGGAAGTCCAGTCGACGAACCACCCTACTCGAGGTCAACGAGCCGTGGTCGAGGTCGAGTAGACCAGATTCCAGAAACTTCTCGACGAGACCTGTCCGAGTAGACGTGGGATTCCTTGGGCGCGAAGGAGTCGATTTGGCTGAAATTCTATCCGATTCCATCAAGTTCTATCATCAAGGAGACAAGATCTATCAAGACATGAAGACTTACCTATTTAGTTTTATCTTTTCCTTTTAGATTTATTTCCCTAAAACAATTTATTTATCCTTTCAAGTTGGATTAATTATGTGAAAAAGGGTTAGTAACAATTAGGGTTTATGCGAAACCCTCTATTTGCCTATTTGTTAATGACGAAAGTTATTTGATGGAAAGCATGATCTTTTATGCCTTTGTGTGTTACCTTGCATGGTTATCGTTGTGGTGTTGAAACCCTGGCTTTTGAAGTCTTTTAATATATTGAAGTTTATTTCTGTCGAATTTCTGAGTTCTGTCGAAAATCTCCAATTTATATTTTCTGTCTTTCTTGTCGACATAGACTAGTGCTTTGTCGAGATCGAGTAAGTTGTGGTCGATCTCGAGTAGGACTTGTCTAGGTCGAGTTGAAGTTTTCTTCTGTTGTCGTCGATTTTCTGTTTTCTGTCGAGTTACTCTTGTCGATCTCGAGGAGCCTCTTGTCGAGGTCGAGTAGCCCTTTGCCCTTTGCTTTTCGTTTTTGCTTTGCTTTGTTTCGCTTTGTCTTTTCTTGTTTTGTTTGTTCTTTGCTTTTGTTTTAGTTGCCCTTGCCGGGTTTATTTGTTTCTTTCCTTTCTGCTTTTGTTTCTGTCTTTCTGCTGCTTCTGTGAGAATCTACAGCTACCTAAGAACTGCTGACGTGCTTACTCGTGGAATCGATCCTGACTTCCCGCTGCTACATCAGGAGGAGGTCTTGTAATTATTTGCAAGGGACGGAATCTGGTTTGCTTTGATTTATTTATATTTTATTTGCATACTCGATTTCCTCCTACAACAATGGTCTCGCATCATAGGTGGTTGACCAGAACGGCGACTGATTGCTTCCCCGGCAACGACGCCAATTTGTTGAAGGAAGAAATCGAGAATGGTAACAAAATAGAAATAAAGTAAGCAAAACGATTCGATTCCGAGCAAATAATGTTCAAGACTTCCTCCTGTTGTAGCAACATGAAGTCAGGATCGGTCCTCGAGGATGCGGGTCAGCGGGTCTCAGATAGCGAATGAATATCACGAACGATAATTGACTACAGAGTACTTGACCTCGATTAGGTGGTAGTCGACAAGGGTCAGTATAGTCGAATTCGAGCAGCAGAAGACACTAGGGAGTAGTGGATGTCGACTAGGTCTCCTCGACGTCGAGTAGGCTTGTCGTAGTCGAGTACCCGCAGAAACACAAACGACAACGATCTCGCTTGATCGAGTAATAAGTGGTGGACATCGACTAGGTTAGTCGAAGTCGAGTAGAACCGCAGAAACGTAACGAAAGCTAGGGTTTGCAGATTTAGAAAGAAACAAATATGTAAGAAAACTTCCAAAACCGTGGTTTATCACAACGATAACCAAACATGTGTAAGGCAAGATAAAGATACATAATCATGCAATCACATCAGAGGATCAAACTTTCACCTTTTCCAACAATTAGACAACTCTTTCAAGAAACACTAATTGTATCTACCAATTTTATGTTTATAATCCAAGTGGTTAACCTGAATCTATATTAATTAGGTAATAAACATAATAAAGATAGTGGATGATCAAAACATAATAAAAGTCGAATCTTTACCTTAAGCATGCATGGCTATCGTCGGGCTCACCCCGACTATAGAATTGGGTGAACTACTTGCTCTTCATCATAGGAAAACTCATCAATAATAAAAGGAAACTAAATTGCATTAATGAAATAAAGCTTACAACCGATCGAAGCCGAATCCGCTCTCGCAGGACAAAACACCTCTCGACCTTAGCTCTCTCTCTCCTACTCTCTAACTCTTGTGTTCTCTCTGAATTGGAAGGAATCAAAAACTTACTCCATGTGCTTTATTTATAGGGCTTAATTCTTGCTAGTCAAGGAAAGAAAACTCTGTCTATTCCTAAAGATCTATCTTTAGATAAAAGAAAGATAAATCTTAAAAAGGTAACAAATAAATCTTCATGTGGTAGATAGCTCTTCTTCCATAGATAGATCTTTGATAAAATCATGATAGAACCGGTCTTGCTTCGTGCCCAAGTAGTCCACACATCCTCGGATTGGCCCAACAGACTCGCGGCCCAAAAACAATGTAGTCGACGTCGACCAGAGTAGTTGACATCGAGTAGTCTTCTCGATCTCAAGTGATCTTCAGTGTCTCGAGTAGTCTTCTTCTTGTCGAGCTCAGGTAATCTTCCAGGTCTAGTCCACGTCGAGTAAGGTACTCGACGTCGAGTACTCTTCGTGCTCGAGTGACATTCGTCTTCAGACCTCGACTTGATCTGCTTCCAGTTGTAGTCGACGTTGAGTAGAATCCTGCCTTTGTCTCTTCGATTTGGTTTCGTTCCGGAATGGCTCCAAATTCTGCAAAATTCAACCGAAACTCATGTAGACCTCTATTTCTGGAAAATAAGCTTATACTACACAAATTCAACATATTCCCAAACCGAAATATGCAATGTACTTAGAATAAGGAGCTAAAATGTGCATACATACATGGTTACTTTAGTGACCATGTCTCTCAAGCAACTGAAGTTGATTTGGCTGATATTTCAGGTATTGTTCCAAAAAATGCATTCAAGTTTATGGCTAGGCAAGCAGGAGGTTGTGACTGTCTTGACTTTGCTCAAGTGGATTATAAAAATTATTTACGCTCCAAGTGTAGCTTAGAAATAAAGGCGGGTGAAATAGGTGGAGTTCTAGAATACTTGCAAAGTATGAATCTATGAAAGTAGCATACCCTAGTTTCTTTTATGCTCTTCAAGTGAATGAAGATGATCTGATCAGAAATATTTTTGGGCTGATGCGATAATGATGGATGATTATGAGGATTTTGGTGATGTTGTTTGTTTTGATACTACATATAGAAAGCATAAAGATGGCCGACCGATTGCCGTATTTGTTGGATTAAACCATCATAGACGAACAATTATCTTTGGTGTTGCAATATTGTTTGACATGTTTGCAAAGGCTATGGGTGGAAAACTGTCGAAGACCATGCTGACTGATCAAGATATTGCAATGTCAAAAGCACTTAAAATTCAGTGACCAGCAACTTGCCATCGACTTTGTATTTGACATATCTTTCAAAATGCGGAAACTCATTTGAGTAGTGTTTTTTCCATGTACCCAGAATTTGCAAAAGATTTTAGCAAGTGTATTTATGACTATGAGCATGAAGATGATTTTCTAGAGGGTTGGAGTAGAATGCTCGATAAGTATAAATTACAAAATAATGAGTGGCTGAATAGAATGTTCACTATCAAGGAGAAGTGGGCATTGGTTTATGGGAGAGATACATTTTGCGCAGACATGATAACTAAACAACGTAGTGAAAGCATGAATAAGGTGATCAAGCACTATGTAAGTTATAAGCATGATTTGAGGAGATTTTTTTAGCCCTTTCAACGGTTACTTAGTGATCATCGCTACGATGAGATGGTTGCAGACTTTAAGACAAGCCACAACAAATTAGCATTGTCTGTTCCTGTAGATATTTTAAAGGATGTTGCAAATGTATATACTCTCGCTGTCTTTATGTTATTTCAGGCGGAAGTGGATAAATCTTATGATTGTCAAATTGAACCTTGTGGTGATATGGGTGAATTTATGAAGTATATGGTCAAGCCTCATGTTAAGGGTTATAGCTTTGTTGTTTCCTATGATGAAGTAGAAGGAATCGTATGTTGTAATTGTAGGAAGTTTGAGTTTACGGGCATTTTATGTAGTCATATATTGAAGTTGTTCTCTTTCAGAGGTATTACTAAAGTGCCTAGCAGGTATGTTCTGAAAAGATAGAGAAAAGATGTCAAAAAGGGGACCAATAAAGTGACTGCCGAGAGATCAAATTTTGATGAGCAACCTGCAATAGCAAAGGGGAGGCGCTATAGAAACATGTGTCGTCTATCTACTCGCTTGGTCACAAGAGCATCGGATTTTGATGATGAGTATAACATTGTGATGGAAGGTCTTACTAGTAATTTGTTGGGGAAACTTGAGTTAAAATCAACCGAAAGGCCTATTGAGTCGAGCTTGCAGGATTGTCATATATTCGGAAGTGATCCAAGTCTTGATATGAATGCGAAGGCCAGTGATACAACGAAGACAATCAGAGGCATCAAAATGAATCCAAAATCTAAGGGTCAGTCAAGTAAAAGGCCAAAAAGTGCCCTTGAAACAGCATAGACGAGAAAAAGGAAGCCGAAGAATATAAAAAAAAATCCAATTCCTTCACATGTGACACAGGTATGAATACAGTACTCATCATTTTGTGGCATCAACCAACCCTTTTTTCTGTATACTTTTTTTTTCAATGTAGAGGAGCCAATATGTTCAAGTAGATGAAAATGGTCCACAACAATTGACTTTTGAAGGTATTCATCCATGGGATCCATCTGCGTTCAGGAGTTATTCTACATCTTTGGAGTATGCACAAAGTGATATATCTTTTAATCCAATACCAACTTAGTCAAATTAGCATTCTCAGTTCAGTTATACAACATTATTGACAAGCATCAGTGTGCCTCAGGTGAAAATGAAAAACAACCTATATGTTTCAGTTCTATACTAATTTCATTTTATTTGAGTATCATCTTTTTGTATTTATGTTAACTACATAGCAAATGAAAACAAAAATGATTTTTTCAGGCTCAATTAGATGATATTTTGGAGAATTAGATGGACACTAAGAGATGTCTTATTTATAACAGAAAAGGTTGGTAATCATAAAGGGTTTTTCTTCTCATTGTAATTGCTATTTTTGATGTGGCAATCACTACGTATGTGTTCTCTAATTGTAATTTTACTATGTGCAGAGAAGTATCAATCCATGTGAGAGAAAGAGGACTTTAAGGAGTTCGATCTGAAGACATTGCCCGCCATGCCTAATTGCATTTTTCACTTGTTGAGACTCCATCATTTCCCAATTATCTCTTCATTTCCAGCTTATAGTCATAAAATTTTCTTTACAGTTAGCTACGGTATGATTGAAGGATTTATTCACCATCAGTTTCATCAACTAAAATATCATTTTGATTTAGCTATGTTGCCTTAAGCTTACTTGATTCTATTCGTATTTTTCGCACTTGTTGGTATGTGTTGAGCTGCGTGTCTTTAGCTGAATTACCTGCGGCTAAATGAAAGGCATAAGAAAGCTAATGCATTTGGCTGACTACGCCTATTTCAAGTATTAACGAATCCTCAACTTCCATTGTTTTAAAGTCATATTCTTATAGAGTTACTGTTTTCATGAGGTTTCAACATAAACAATTAGTTTAAATCTCAATTGCGAGTGGTTGATAGCTAGTCTCATTTGTATATGCACCCTGATTTTCATAGAAAATTGAAAATGTTGATTAGCCTATGTGGGAGTCGAACCCACATGTTTATGCATTAACACATCGGTCTACCGCTCGAGCTAATATGCTTTATAAAAATGCTAAATAACCAGTAACGACATTACACTAAAACATCTCAAGTGTTTTGAAGGTTCAATAATAGTTGTGTATTTCACATTGTTCAAGTTCGGCATCGAAAGAAGTAAGCTCTAATATCATAAGCACCATTAAACATAATTTAGCACTATATTCTAAGTATAAAAAAAATGTAACCACACCAGAGGTGAATGGATGAGTATTACTCAAACAATTCAGCAGAACACTCTAGAGAATAATAAAAAAAAATCAGCACTATGTGCTGAAAACTTACCCCAACAACCCAACGAGAGATGGATGAGTATTGGAGAGTTTTTTTTTTTGGGGATTGGAAATATGTTTTTGCAAATTGATTACCTCGCACAATTGAATCATCTTAAGCTATCAAAATGGCAATACTTAGCCTTGTGACAGTAAGTGAAGCTATCAAAATATGGAAGTATGACAGTAAATGAAAAAATAAAAGGGAGCATAGGTGAATCATGCACCATTTGATTTCCTCCCAATCTTGGAACTCTCATAAGTGCTATGAAAGTAAAACTATGAAAGCTGTAAAACTATGAAAGCAAAAATAAAAGGGAGCATAGGTGAATCATTGAGAAGAAACATATAGCATTGCTGATTAAGTCAAGTGAGACATCAGAAACATGTAACTTGTTCACTTTCAAAGGCATTTTTTGGTTATATTAATTCCAAAGGAATTTTTTGATATATCAGGTGTAGAAGGTTAAGTGTTTAACTATAGCATGTTAGGCCAATTACACAAGATATAAAAACTACTTAAAGTAGTTTTCAATTAAAACATCTAAAAGGTAATTATATATCCAGATGAGATATTGCTAAATTTTCCAAATGGTAGCCCTTTTATCTACCTTAGGCAATTACGAGGATCAAAGAGGAAGAGCTTGGCACATTATAAAAAATATTTTATTGAGATCCTTTAAGGAAAAGAATCAATCCCTAGAGAGTTGAAGGAAAATTGGATATTAATTCCCTATTTGTTTCTCGAAAACAAAATTTGCTATTCCTTCTTAACAAATTTTAATTCATGTAAATAGGTTTCCTTAACAGATTTTCACAATTGTTGACAGCGAGAAAGTTATATGTATAGCCTATGCGGGAGTTGAACACACATATTGTGCATAGACACATGCTCTAGCGATTGAGCTAATAGGCTTAAAAACAAGCTTCAAGATTATTGTCATTCTCTACCGTGAAATGTTTTCACCAACTGTCTTTCTATACATATCAGCAATTATTCACTTATTCATAGCTGTAATAAAGGAGTTGAAGCTAGAAAATAAGCTCACCTTGCAAAAAATATATACAAAATGTGATTGACTTATTGTTAAGTTGAGCATTACATTCATAAAGGTAATTTTCTTTATCCTATTTCCATATGAGGAATTCCTCTAGAAATTTCAACACATCAATGACCAATTATCATCTAAAATTCTCTCAACTCTTTTCTTAGTACAATATTGCGTATCAAGGTGTTTCACCTACAAACACACAAATTGAAGTCAATAAATCCAATCAGATCAGTTATTATTGGATTCAAGTATTCGAGAACAATCAGAAACGATATGAAACACATTAGTCACCCAAGAAGGTTGACATGAATTGTCATACCAGACAATCAACTCGGCAAATTCACACAGAAACAATTTGTTTGGCTAATTTCTTTGATTCCCTATCTATAAATGTGTAAAATGTATCTCTCACCTATTTTCCCCTAAAATTTTAGGGAAAAAATGAATGAAATAGAACGAGAAAGAAATGAAGAAGAAGCTACCTACACCATTGATTATCCCTGCAATAACTGTTATTGATAGTACCCAATTTCGAACTCAAGAATAACAAACAATCAATTAAAACTGTCAATTTCGATCAAAGCGTCTGAAACCAAAAATCCTCAAATTTTCCAACCCTAGAAATCAAAACTTTACATGGATGCGGGTTGAACAACTTACCACAACCACTCTCTCTTTCCAACCCTAGAAATCGAAACTTTACCTAGATGTGGGTCTCCTCTCGCCGACCACCATCGATTGCCTTGAACAACCCTCTTTCCGACCACAATCAATCAACGAGAACTTCTCTCTCTCTCAAGGTCGACCTCTCCCTTATCTTTTAACATACGCCAAACGGGTTTGGTTAAAATCTAACCGAGGAGCACGAGGAAAAAAAAAATTAAAACCTCAGGGGCACCACGTGAAATATAAAAAAGTTTGGTATACCATCCGAAATACTCATAACCTCAAGGGTACCACTCGAAATTTCCATTAATAAAATTTAGTACTAATAATATGGCGTTTGAAAAACGCCATAACTATTACTACGTTTGTAAAACGCCATACATGAATTGTATTGTATAAATTTATAACGTTTGTGTTCTTAAATTTCATAGAAAGTATTTTTAATGACATTTTATATAAAAACGTCATATTCTAACTGTCAATAAAGACCACATACGTAGTAGTGTACTCCCCGAATTCTCATCGCTCTTCTTTTTGTTTCATATTATCAAAGGTTGCAATTGATTGATTCATCATTTTGTTAAAGTTGTTAGATATATAATGAAATTCAAGTTATGTTTCCTAAACCTGATAAGTGCTTTGAATCCAAAGAAAAAAAGTGAATTGATTTGAAATGGTTAGACTTCCGTGTTTAAATTGAACTAGTGTAAGGCCCGTGCCTAAGGCACGGGTACGAAATATTCTAATTATATACTACAATGTAATATTATATAAATTTATAGAACATTTTATATTCGATCTCTATTCCTTTTTTCTTAGACTATTTAAAATATAGTATCACAACCGGCAATTCAACCCAACATCAAGAACACTTCCTAAAGCATTATAGACATAAAATAAATAAGAAATGTCATATAAATATGGATGAGGAGAAAATATATGTTTTCTCAGTTCCTCCATAACCATAAAGAAGAAAAAAAAACTTCCCTTGTCGGCTCTGGTAGCACCCATATTGGTAAAAATATATCATATTGATCATTTTATAGTTTTAACTCAAATTTGATATTTCATCATTTTAACTCAAATTGGTAAAAATCTACAAAATTTGAGTCAAATTCCCGTGATCTGTAAAAGCTCCATCACTCGTGTTTGTATAGTTTTAACTCTTTTTGCAGCTATCAAACTTGTCAAATGTCTAATGACCAAACACAAGATCATGGAAGTGCACGTCTGATACGTTTAATGTTGAATCAATGTTTAACTATACACAATTTTCTTCAATGGGTCGATGTTCAATTGTTCATCCTATTACATATTAATAGACAATTGTTACACATTTATAAACCAAAAGCGAAAGTGCTGATATGCCTCACCATAAGATTCCTTGTTCTCCTCATAAGATTCCTTGTTCTCCCTCGATCGGTAGGGTACGTTTTGACCCATCCAGTGCAACACCAAGGACAATGTTATCTTCTAACACCGGTCTGGTTGGTGTGGACGTTGAGGACAAGGCACTTTTCTCACCCTCTTGCTTAGAGGGTGAAGCTGATGAGGGGTCATCCAACAATAAACGACCGTCTAGTTTCTTCATCCCTTGATTGACTCTCGTGTCCTGGGATGGAGTTGAAGGCGTGATGTTTGGTACTGGGGAAGCAGAATTTGGCATTAACATGTCATCTTCCGTGTCCCGAGTTGATGTGGGTTCAACATCATCTTTCTCCTCATATGCAGGTGCTGATTTGTTTGGAGCCTTAGCCTTGTTCTGGGTGCTGATTTTGACAATCTCTGAACCAGATGGTGGAAAAAACAAAAACAACACTTTAGATCGGATTTAAAAAAAAACAAATTACGCGCTCAAAGGGCTTAAGTAATGTATATGTTTGTTTTAAACCGTACAGTTTGGTTCACTCATTCCTAAAGCACCCACATGCTCCCTACTGATCAGCTGCACGTACATAAGTAGGAACATTAATGGTTAATACACAACAAAAGGTAAAAGTATAACAATCAGTTAAATGTAAAACAAATAGAGACATAGTGTTCATTTTTGTTGTGTTGTCCTGATCGCTAATGCGGAACTAATTTGTTCCAATTAACTACTTAAGTGTACTGAAAAAATATAATTTGTGCAGATATGGTGCTTTTGATGCACCAAACAGAATCATAATGTGCAGTTTTACACTGACTTCATGCTCTCCAAGGTATATATACTGTGAATTCAAGAAAATCTTTCCCACCCGCTTGTAGAATATAAATTTTGATTGTCACATTGCACCCATTTTGATTTAAAAAGGGATATCGACAGCCGTCATATTCATGCTGCCAGATGGAAAGTTAGGTACCCACATACATTTTGTCACATTAAAACCCACATGGTTATTAATTCTTATTTCCCTTACTATTGAATGTTTGTTTTTTACACCTCTTGTGCCCTTAAGAGACATTTCATATCATTTCAGTATTTTAAGAAGCTTTCATAGAAGAACAAAAAAACCCAAATACTGCATTATAACTTGAACTATATAGAGAATACCCTCTAATGAGCAGTTATTTTTCATGAATCTTCTCGTCCAATAGATGCAGAAGAGGAATAGAAAACTATCAATAATACGAAAACGTAATTTATTTTTTTGCAATTGTGAATCTAAATAACATAAATTTGAATGACTATAAACTTTGGCATATATTTCTCCTTCTGAGCAACATTTCCATTCCTGGCCTAGGAAATCATCAAAGTCGATATAATAATCATTGACATGAAGTGTTATAAAATGAATATTGCAAACCAAAATACGAAGAATATGTATAATCTACCAGCTGATTTATGCACAGGTTAGACTTAGCTACATATGATAGGGAAACAGATCCTGAAGCATGACTTAACTCCTCCATTGCAATGCAGGGATAGAGATAACCTAGCCCAAGTCCACCATATTCCTCTAGAAAATATCATTCACTATTTCAGTGAAAGATTTAGAAGCATTTAATCTACAGGTAAATAAGAGCATAGAACAAAGGATTTCCAATCATTCAAACTATGCCTAGTGCTCACAATGGAAACTATGGATTGATAAAACAAAATTTCATGCCACCAAATGATAAAATTATATTGGAGCCTCCATAAATGAACAATGAGCCCCACCAAAAAAAATGAACAATTAGATACTGATTTCACCTAGCAGAGCATTTTCATTTTAGTCAATCGTTCACTTTATCTATCCATAATCTAGAGGCACAATGATCTATACTTGAGTGGGAATTTCAGAATCAATGATCATATGGCTTCAACCAATACAATCGTAAACTCATCCGCAATATCAGACATAAAGTTTGTGATTTGCTTCATCAGACGATCTACACTTGATTAATTACCAGGCTTCAACAAAGTGGTTTTAGCAAGGGTGGCAATGACTCTAGTTTGATCCGAGATCAGACTCTTCGTGTCAATGTTCCAGTTTGTTACAGCCATAGGTTGCAGTACCCGTGCTTTCGTATCTAATTCTCTAGTTGAAACCCCTAACCCCTAACTAAACCCCTAACCCCTAATTGAGTCTGAATTGAGCCAAAATATTCATCTCCAATTCTCTATAGTTACAAATTGATAAATAGATGATCATTTGAGCACGCTAAGGAATGTCAGATCTGAGATCTCTCTATCCCAAACTCCAACAAAAAGCCAAAATACAAAATGATTACAATAGTTACAAAACTAATCTATAACACTTAAAAGTAAGATGCTACTGATATTCACTCATGAAAGAGAAAAGGGAAGAATAAAACTCAACGATCATTAAAAAGGGAAAAAAGAAAGAGAAGCCATCTATCTCGTATCTGGTCAAGAAAGGTTCCACCAATTAACCCTGGCACAATAATGACCGTGGCAATTGTTGGGATGTGGTAGTAGTATACTCAAAATGAAATGAAGAATATAAGATCACCTCAGACAGAAGAAGGTATAGACTATAGACTATTAATGCAACCTTCAACCACAACACGAATGCACAAAACTGCAGCTTCTCTTTGGGTGCCAGGACCAATCATCAGTAGGAGAAAGTTTGGCCTGCAGAAGAGTGTAGAAATGATGTTAAAACAATAACAATTAACACTCCCAAAAGCTAAAATTGCAGCTTCTCTTTCTACTCCCAAACACTCTATTGACATTTTTTTAAAAATATAAAAAGATCACCTCAGACAGAAGAGGGTAGACCATTAATGCAACCTTCAGCCACATCATCAATGCGCAAAACTGCAGCTTCTCTTTTTTTCTAGGACTGATCAGCAGCGGAATGTTTGGCATGCAGAAGAGTGTAGAAATGATGTTACAATAACACTCCCAAAAGCTAAATTAGATCAAACTGCAGCTTCTCTTTTTTAAAAGAATTCTCTCTCCTCTAGCTCATCTACTGAATAATATGATAAAAGTTAAAAGACATGTGCATCTTGCCTAAAAGGTTGATCATTTCTAATTTGGAAAAATGCCAACGAAACCCAAGTATATCATTTAATTATACAACCTAATATAAGAATCACCATACATCAGCAGACATTTATAATAAGTGAGAGAGCAAACATTCTAAGAAAGTATGACAAGTAGCAACAGACTCACAACAGCAGCCCTATGCAACCGGGAAATCAAGTGATCCTGCCACTAATCCATCTGGCTGGTGATTTGGCTGAGAAGATTCTCAAAGAAATTAAATTTAAAAAAAAAATAGTTTGCATCTTAATGGGAGTAACTTCTATAAGGGTGTTCCAAGACATACATTGCCCAGGATTGGTCCTATATAAGGCAAAATTCGAGACACCAGCAGCCCTATGCAACCATGAGCATTTTTAATCGCCTCACAATTAATACCACAAGGTCCACAAGTATGGAGAAAATTACAAGAGATTCGAAATCAGACAGCGGAAACTTGGGCAAGCTCTTAGTATTCAATCATTTCAAACACAACCACCAATTTTGATGTTTTTTATTAAAAAAATCACTCACATCCCTTTCAATCAATCTGAATTTTATGCCAAAGTATAATTTTACCTTGCCATGGCATACAGAAAAAAAAGATAGCTCCAGAAGTAGATCTATCATTCAGCTTTGACATAGAGTCCTGAAATTGATCTTTAGCGGTCAGACTATCAATTGGTAATGCATTAACATCTGAAATGGAAACAATAAATTGCATAGGAAAAAAACTGCCTCATTCAATGGATGCAGGAAAAAGTGAAGAATGCCTAGGTTCAACAACAGGCAGCTTATGTTTGCACATTCTTTCCCAAATTGTGCTTAAAGTGGCTGAATTGATATGAACCTGCATACAAAAATTTCCATATGAATTGCATCCAGATCCTATCCTAAAAATAACGGAAAACTGTGCTTAGATGCTTACATTGTCCTTCCAATAAATAATGGAATGTCCCATGAGGTAATATGATGCAAAGAACACAAGCATCCCATCAGGTCAATCCATAAAATCTAAGGCACTTTGATGAGGCAAACCAAGGGCGTGGACATTCAGATTTCTGCTAACATTTAAGAAAGTAAGATCTCAATAATGCAGCTTACACACAAATCAGCAAAACATAAATACACGGTATGATGTATCTCATTCCTCACAGCCAAGGCTTATATAATTGCTAGAGTTAAGGGAGGGGCAACAGCAGCCAACCACCGCGGGTAAATGACGGGCAAATACAAACTATGCACAATAGATCAGCAAAGTAACAGAATTGATTCTCATAATTGAAGCGGTGAAGAGGATCACCAACCCAGTAACTCACAGCCCAGTAATGCTTGTTTCTGATATCATAGCCTTCGTCATTGAACTTGAATCGGTGAAGAGGATCACCAGCAACACAACTGAGGTTCTGCCAGCAACACAACAGGTTGTATTTGTATGGTCTTAAGTTTTTTAATATTGCTCTAATGATCAACTGTACTTTCCCTCTTTATCTCTCTCTTTTAATTGCTTATGTGCTCTAATGATCAATGTGTCTTGAGGCTTTTCATATCACAATGTTAATTCATAGCACAATCATGTATCAAATAGCGATTCAACAACTACTAACAATGGTGTACGGAAATGAAGTTACCTGGGTGCGCATCGTCTCACTTGAGTTGCTACATCTAAATGTCCCATGCTTTCCTGCATATTGATTTCCATTGAACTCACAACATCAGCCCTCTGCAACCAGGAAATCAAGTGATCCTGCCACTAATCCATTTGGCTGAGAAAATTATCAAAGAAATTAAATTTAAAAAAAAAATAGTTTGCATCTTAATGGGAGTAACTTCTATAAGGCTGTTCCAAGACATACATTGCTCAGGATTGGACCTATTTAAGGCAAAATTCGAGACACCAGCAGCCCTATGCAACCAGGAGCATTTTTAATCGCCTGACAATTAAAACCACAAGTATGGAGAAAATTACCAGAGATTCAAAATCAGACAACTGAAACTTGGACAAGCTCCGAGTATTCAATCATTTCAAACAGACAAGATTATCAAATTTACCAAAAGGAATATCTTTCAGAAAAGGTATCCATAGCTCTAGAACTGGAAATAACTTTCTAATCAAGACACACCTCATTAGTTACTTTAAGCTTTGCTTGGGCATCCTGATATCTTGATTATTAGCAACATGCTAACCACTAATGCTTATGAAACCAAGGCGATTAAATAGCATGGAAGAAAGCAGAGAACAGTTATTGGTAATTATAGTCAAATGGGGGAAAAAGAGAAGGTTCGACTCTGCCAATTAAAACAACAACAAAAAATCAGCAAGGAAATAAAGAGATAGCAAAAAAAAAAATCAACAACATATAAGAACATACCTAATAGTGAGACACCAAGGGAAAAATCATCTTCAAATCTTCAATCACTCTTCAGAATGGAAGAAATAGACAATGAGGACAAATTGTGTATACAACAACATGGTTTACTAAATTTCGAACCTTTTTTTTTTGCCCTCCAAAACAATAAGATTAGGTTATGAAAAAAAAGTGTGATTTTGAAAAAAAATTCTCTAATTAATATGAAAAAAGAGCAGAAACAAAGGAACATGAATGATATTCGAAATTGATTGTGATCACAGTTTTAGAAATTAATATTAAATGGAAAAAAATAGATTAGGAAATAATCCCTGAATATAGAATAAGTGCGATCTAAATTTATGTAATTTATTTCTTATTGAAAGCTCACATATTTAGAATAAGTGCGATCTAAACATTCAGAATATGTAAGTTCCTATACATACAACATGTTTAAAACCATGTTACTAACCGGAAACCAGCCAAACTTACATCGATTCACAACCCACTGCAAAACAATTTCAGTATAACACCCCATCTAATATCTAATACTACATTCAAATCTATAAAATTGATAGTGTTCTATCCCTAATTCTCTTTCCTTCAACATTTTTCTCTTGATAGAAAGAAAGGCTTTAAGAAATACTCTCTTCGGTTTCGAATACCAAAAGCATAGAACACTATCAATTATCAAACATTGTACTGAATTGATCAAACAAAACACATAAATTACCATAGATCAATAGAAAAAAAACATCAACATATCTAAAAATGCAGATTTTCTGGTTTCTCGAATTCAGATTTTGTAAATAGACTTAATTTTTCAGATTTTGTAATTCGGATGACAGAGAGGCGGCGTTAAACAATTGAACAAAATGAAAGTAAATTCTTCCATGTTGCCAACATAGTGGGTCCTAAACATTTCGGCTTAATCGAAGAAGTTGATGTCAGAAGGCAAAATGAATCATAAACCGAGCTTTTCTCTCCGAAAGTCAAGGTCACTGGAGCAAGATTGAAAATGGTTTTGTGATAAAGCAAATAGAAAAAGAAAAAACAAAATCGCCGAAGACACACGAAGAGTAATAAATTAGAAGCTCTAACCATAGCATAATCCGGAAACAAAGAGATTAGGAGCAAGTTTGAACATTGGAAATTACCAGCAGAATTCAAAACTAAAGGAAGAATCAAATGCGAAACTGATCCAGAAGGGAGATGGAGAGGAAGAAAAGGGGAAACATAGAATGAAGGAACTTACCAGCGGAATTCAGAACGAACGTGGGTATGAAGTGGGAGAAATTGAAAACCCGCTTTGACAGATGCCGATTGAGATCCAAGATGGAGGTAGCGACAACTTCCGATTCCCGTCCCAATCTGAAAGAAGCATTGCTACTGGCGGCGGCGGGTAGAGATTCCAATTCCAATCGGAACTAAGCAAAGACCGGTGGCGAAAACCCTGAATTCGAGTCCAAATCAGGCGGAGTTGTCAATAGCCCTAAAAATTCAAAACAAAGGGGAAGAAGACAGAGGGGCGAACGTCAACCTTGAACCGCCTTCTCCTCCTGGGGCATGCGATTGAAAGGGAGTTGTACAACCCGCCGACATAGTTGCAGATCCTGGGCGAACGTGGGAGGAAGAGGGGCGAACGTGGGGAGGCCAGCGTGTAAAATAAAGGGTGCCACGTATTGCCACATTGGTATGAGGTGGAAAGGCAAAGGAGGAACGTTCTTCCTGCTTTTGACATCTGGAATGCTGCTCTTTGGTGAAGCCACGTAGGAGAGGTTCGCTTCTGCTTTTAGGTGTAGTATAGATTTCATGTATATATATATTTTAGTAGGTTTCATTAATTTATACCAAAAAAAAAAAAAGTAGGTTTCATTAAAAGCATATTTGAATAAAATCAATAAGATATACACGGTTTTTTTATTTTGATTACACGCCAGCATTTTTATTGAGGTGACACCAGTAGTAACAATATTGTTTTTAAATGTTGTGTCCCTCTTGTTATAGAATTTTCTTTTTGATGACAATAGTGGTGACACCGTTTTTCTATTGATGACACCATCATTTACACTCTAAAACAAAGTTGTCAGCAAAAAAAGTTGTCAGTGATAAGGGTGGTGACGGTGACCACTAATAAGGGTGGTGACAATGGTAAGGGTGGTGACAGTATAAGGGTGGTGACAATGCCTACTAATAAGGGTGGTGACAATGATAAGGCCTAAGGGTGGTGACAACGACCTCATAAAAATACTAAAATTTAAAAAAAACTCTAAAAACGTATTAAGTTGTCACCAAAAAAAAATCGTCACCATTGATAAAGGTGGTGATACTAATTCCGAAAAAAAAAAATTTGTCGCCAAAAGTGTCACCACATATAAGAGTGGTGACACTGTTGGTGACAGTGATAAGAGTGGTGACAACGATAAGCGTGGTGACAGCGATAAGCGTGGTGAAAGTGATAAGTAAAATTTATGGTCGGGTAGTGGTCGGGTCGGGTTCGTGTCGGGTTCGGTCATAATGAATTTTAGATTGGTCGGGTTTCGGGTTAAATCGGGTCATGCCCATTCCGGTTCGGGTCAAAGCGGGTCGGGCTCATTCGAGTTTCGGGTCAAGAGGCGGGTCGGTCTCATTTGAGTTTCGAATCAAAGTGAGTATAGTTTGTTTGAGTTTTCGGTCGAATCATATTCGACCCGTTTGGATGCTTAGGTTGATTTTGACTCGGTTGGATACTTAAATATGTAATTTACTTAAACTAAATGATTTTGACTCGGTTGAATACTTGAATATGTAATTTTGACTTAGTTGAATACACTCATTGTCATTGACTCATCGGTTGTCGACCGATTTTCAAAAAATTCATAATCGGAAATTCGGTATTTCGGCAATATCGTCCTTTTTTAAACATTTAAACCAATTGATCGGTGCTATAATTAAATCAAATTAATTATACATTTATGATTTAACCTTATTTTAACTAGGAAGTTGCAAATAAGCTTATTTGTGGTTTGACTATATCATTGGCCTATTTCATTTTCATCGCCCATTTCATTTTTAGTTTTTGGCCCATTAGCATTTTTTTCATTATTATTATTATTATTATTATTAGTTTTTAAAAAATCTAAATATAAATAATTAATTCTATCAAAATATAATAATATAGAGTCGGGTCGGGTTCATAGTCGGGTCGAGTTCAAAGTCGGGTCGGGTTTAGAGTCGGGTCGGGTTTGGGTCGGGTCCGGTTCGGGTCGGGTTGGACTCGGGTTCGGGTTACAGATGACTCCAGATTTTTGGGTTTCATTCGGGTTAGGGTGAGTCGGGTCGGGTTTTCGGGTCGAGTCAAATTTTGCCAACTCTAGTGATAAGTGTGGTGACAACGATGAGGTTGGTGACAATGATAAGGGTGGTGACAACACTAGGGGTGGTGACAGCGATAAGGGATGTGACAATGACCCCGTAAAAACGGTGACACTTTTGGGGACAAAAGTGGTGAGACTGTCTTCGTTAGAAAAAAAGTTGTTACCAAGGGTGGTGACACAACTAATAACACTTATCCTATGGTTTTCCTTTGGTGACAACAATAGTTTTGCTTAGCATTAGCCCCTCTAGGGTTTGTGCTTCCCTTGTTCTAGTATTTTCCTTTGGTGATAGCAACAATGTCATTTTTTAAAATTGTGGTGACACCACAAATAAGTAATAACACTTTTTTACTGTCCTAAGGTTTTCCTTTGGTGACGACGGTTGTTTTGCTTAAATTTAGCCCCTCTGGGGTTTGTGCTTCCTTTGTTTTCTTTTGGTGACAAAAGTGGTGACACTTGTATTTGAACTTTGTGATGACATATTCTGAACGCCACATATTCTTTTGCTTAACATTAGCCCCTTAGTGTTTGTGTTTCCCTTGTCCTAGGGTGTTCCTTTGGTGACAACAATGATTACACTGTTTTTACTTGGTGACACCACTAATAACACTTGACCATTGTTTTTCTTGGTACACTCGTGGTGACACTGTTTTTATATTGGTGGCACCACTATTAACACACTTAGTCATTCATCTATTAACAGAGTACTGCTTTACTTTGGTGACAACAGTGGATAAAATTTTTTTTTTAATTGTGGTGAGTGGTGACACTACTAATAAAATTTTACTTTGGTGACAATAGTGATTACATTTTTAGTTTTTTTTTTATTGTGGTGACACTACTAATAACATTTTACTTTGTTCTAGGGTTTTTTTTTTCTTTTGGTGACAGTGGTGATTACTTCTTTTTTTTAATTGTGGTGACACTTCTTATAACCCTTTCCCTTATCCTAGATTTTTTTTTCTATTTGGTGACAATAGTGATTACTTTTTTTTTAATTGTGGTGACATTGCTAATTGGTTACACAACTAATAACACTTGACTATTATTTCCATTGCTAAACATATAGTGACACCACTTTGTATATTTGTCGTGACACCACTGTGTGTCACCACAAATTGTAATCAATTAAGACTGATGTGAATTTTGAATTAATCAAAATTGGAATCTGCCACCAACATTTCAATTAATCAAAATTGAAAGTAAAACAGTGTGATCGACCGCATCGGATTTCAATTAATCAAAATTAGAATCTGTCACAACCATTTCAATTAATCAAAACTGATCTATAGATGAATTTCTCCCACCGTTTCTTCGAGGCTCTGACTACCGCATTAGCAAGCGCTTTATGCCCCGTCACGACCGCATCGGAATCCGCCCCTCCAGACCGGATTTCTTTCACCATTTCTCCGAAGCTCCCAACTACCGCAACAATGCTTCTTGCCCCGTCACGACCGCCTCCACCTCCGTATGCGATCCCTCGCTCTTCCCCGTGGCAATGGTTCTCGATTTCGAGCACCTCCTAGGATCCATCGCCGCCGTCTTGATCCATCGCTCGTCTTGATGCCATCGCGGATCCAACCGGCAGGTTGGCCGCCAATCGTGAGGTTGAATTGGCGGTGTAATAATTGAAATCTGGAACGATGAACAACGCTTCAATCCTGGGAAAAAGGGAAGGGATTAAAAGAGTAGGAGTAAAAATGTCATAATGGATATTTTATAAAATGTCATTATCAAAAGGGACACTTCCCAAAAATAATCATATTATTAAACATGTACGATATAAATATAATAAATATAATTTTTTATAATTAAAAAAATACAACCAATAAGTTTGTGGCACACCCAAGGGCCTTGGGTTGTAGAAGATCCACCTCCCTGGCAATGTGTGTGATCAATGCACCAGGGATGATCTCGTACAACCTAACATAAACTGTTCACCCTAAAACTATTTAGGATATACAATTATTTTAAACAAAAATTAAATAATATATATTTATATTTCATACACTTATATTTATACATTTATAAAAAAAAAATCTTGAAAAACTATATTTAAAAAAATAGAAATTGTTATGGAATATACCAAAAATATGGGCCTTTGCAAAACTAACTCACTCGGCCCAAATTTGCAAAAGTGGCAAAAAGGCCCAAAATTTTGCAAAAGTAACCGGTGATAAAAAACAACGGGAGAAGTTGGTGAACTGTAATGATTACAGTTAATAAATTACCCATTAAACTTAAATCAAATCAAATGTCAAAAGCCTCCCCTCTCATATCAATTGCAAGTTCAAAAGAGAAGAAAGGAACCACCATTGGAGCACCTTGAAGAGAACCGCCATTGAGGCACCTTGAAACCGCAAGAGAGAGAGAGAGGGGGACCATGCGAATAAAAAAGGGAGGTCGACAAGGACGAAGAGAACAACAGTTCCAGCTCTTTTCAAGAAGAACCCTTGTGCGAAAGCAAGTAAGCTCTCATCCTCTCCCTCTTCTCTTGAAAACCTTGTTTGGAGTGTTGAATTTCTTGAATGTTGAATTGGGTACGTTGGGAAGAATGGGGGGAGATGATTTACAAACCCTAACCTTGTGGGTGTAGGGTGCCTTGGTGATATAGTTGGGAAATCGCCATTGAAGGATGAAATTAACGGTTGAAATAGGGTAGAATGGAATTGAAAACCCCCATTCACAGTGTGGATTGATGGACGATAGGTTCACACGCTGGGCATGGTGAAACGTTAGGTGGGCAAGATATGTTATTATGGGCTTTGAAATTCGAATTGGAGAGGTTGGGGAAAATTGAGTTTGGACCTTCGTAACTGGGTTTTGTTAATAAAATTGGTGAGTCGGATATGGGGAAGGGGCAGTTGTTCACTTATAATGGTTTCGGTTAGAGGTTATCGTTATAGAATATTGTGATTTTGTGCTTTGTATTACATAATGTTGACAATGAAGGTGTAATAGAGGGATTTAACAACACATCCAACTTCCTACTCATTCAATTAGTTCAACCAGCCCTAAAGGAACAAGTTTGCTACTTAGGTTAAGGTTCACAACCAGGAATCTACAAAACCTTAGCAATTGAATTGATTCTAACTAGTTGCGCGGGCTAGATAGAATAAAACAATCAAACATGCAAGCACAAAGAAGTTGAAACATTCAATATAGGAAATAAGGAACAAAATTCAGAAACTCACAATCAATCCAAATAAAGCTTCAAATTGCAAATAGGGTAGAATGCATCATGCGGCCGCGGCATATTGTCTTTCACGGAAAGTCTGTTTCGAATTTGCTCTTCTTGTCAACAACAAAGTTGTAGTTCTCTTGAAGAGTTTTCCAACGCATGGTCATAATAGTCAATCGGACAACCGAGGCCTCCAGAAAGTGTAAAACAAGTTAAGCATGTCTGGCGACAACTCCTGCAGACTTGTTCTTCGTTTATGTCCGCCTTTTCTTCTCAGGACCTCTTGAGATCTTCATGTAAGCTTCCAACGCATGGTCATAATAGTCAATCGGACAACCGAGGCCTCCAGAAAGTGTAAAACAAGTTAAGCATGTCTGGCGACAACTCCTGCAGACTTGTTCTTCGTTTATGTCCGCCTTTTCTTCTCAGGACCTCTTGAGATCTTCATGTAAGCTTCTCCGAGCAACTAGACATTCTCATCTAATGCGTTAACAACTCCCGTCTCATCATATGATCCACGATTACCTGAAATAATCAATAAAAGTGTGTAGATTCCGACTCCACTTAACATAGAGAGCAAATATGCAAATTGTACTTAATCCATCCATGAAATGCATCTTAACTAAGCTATATGCAATCTATTATGCCTACCTAAATGCATGCTATCAAACTCCCCCACACTTAACCTTTGCTTGTCCTCAAGCAATGATAGAATGAACATGAATCAACGCATCCCACAGAAAATCCCTTCAAGTTTCAACCTCATCAAAAAGCAACATCATATCAGGTGAAAAAAACATAAACCAAGAAAACAAACGGCATAGCATGTATTCCAGTGATCAAAGCTTAGAAGTAGACATCATCCAACCTCGATCACCAAAAATATGTGTTTCACTCATGTGTTCAGGCTTTAAGGTACAACTCTCAACTCAATCCAAAATGCACTAAGCTCATAGACATTGACCACCATATCACCAAATATCTACCGAAATATCATTACTTGCGGGACACAATAAATACAACTAAAAAAAATGTGACACTTTTTTTTCTTTTCTTTTGTTTTCTTTTCTTCTCTTTTTTTTTTATTTTTTCTTGTCTTGGTGCTTTCCGTACGCGAGGCGCAAACATGTGTGTCATGAATGGCCCCGGTCTATCAACACCTCAACCTACTAATATGAAGTCCTCTTGAACATCTTTTGACGGAAGTTGCAAACATGGGTGGCATGAATGAACCTAGTTACTCAATGATCAAGCTTTCTTTCCTAGGGGATAGTTTTTAACACCTTTTTGCGCGAATCATACCCATGGGTGTCATGCATAGATCCGGTTACTAAGTGCATCAACCATTGCCACCTTATTCACTAAACATGCACAATTCAAACCAAAAGACTCAAAATATAAACATAAACTCTGCAAGAAACAAACATGTGAGTCGGTCTTGAAAAATAGATAATGTAGTCAATGCCAAGAGGTAGCAACACATGGAGAATAATTCACACAATTGAGCAAAAGAATTCAAATAAGGCCAAACATTCTCACAGGGTCATGTTTTTAGGACTTCAATCATACTTTAGCTCAATCATACATGCTCAATTATATTTGCTAGCTCATGTTCCATAAAAATCAAATCTAGATAAAGCCAAAACATCAAGAACTCCATGGAATTTATATGAACATGCTTGAAATTTAAATTAGAGGACAAACTAAGCCATATGGGTATTTGAATAACACATATGTATGCAATGCATGCTTATTTTTTGATTTTTCGATTTTTTTTTAAATACGAAAATAAACAAAAAATAATAATAACAATGATTACATAAATTTAACATGGTGCAGAAGTGTGCAGAAATTTAACTATGATCTCCTATATGCACTATATATACAGAATTCCTCTCCCCCATACTTAGAGTTTTCATTGTCCTCAATGAAACAGTAAAGACAACAAAAGTGAATCAAATATAATCAGGGTGAAGGAAAAGGAAAAGGAAAAAGAAAGAAAAACTTACCTCGGGTTGCCACCCGAGAAGCGCCTTGTTTCATGTCGTTGGCTCGACGTAATGTTGAAGCTCAAGACTCTAATCAGACATAGTCAAGGCCCTCATCAACCTGTCAAACTCTTGTGCACAACAAACAAAAAAACATGCACTACATACAAATAAATTGAAACTAAATATTAATACATTTAAGAACCGTTTCAACTTATTGTATTCATGAGCTTGAAAACCCACGTAGGGTATATAATACCACCAATTTAGTTCTATTGGTGGCTTGTCAAAGTAGTAGTCAAATGGATCGACGTATCCACCAATATTCTCTCTAGTGCAGGAGACAAACTTTACTTGCTCTGTAGCCTCAGCAATAGGTTCTAGATCAGATTCATCAATAGGGGAGCTAGGGATGATCTCGTCAGATGGAGTGTGGTCTTCCTCTACCTTCTCAATGTGATTTTCCACCATGACCTCAAGAGGTGCAACAGAGGTCTCAACGATTTGAGATACTGGAGGAAGTGACTCGTTCTGCGCACATTGATGATTCATGTAGCAGAAAAATTCCCACATCTCCGAGAGTCTCATATCTAATAAACCTCCATCACTCATGCGCTCAGCAAGACTCCATCTCTCAGAAGTCATGCCATCAAAGATGCATAGAACCACTTCCCTTACACTAGCTTGATATCCCCATGAATAAACATCGTTAATGTACTCCTGTAGTCTGATGAAATATTCATGAAAACTCTCTCCATCTAACTGCAATAACCTCACCTTCAACATATGTTAGTAGCACGAGTGCGGACCATATAAGATGGTCCACACCAAAAATCAGCACTAAAAACACACAAGAATCAATAAATTTCCCCGGCAACGGCGCCAATTTGATGGACGGTTTTTAGTCGCGTAAACCGTATCAAAATAAAACTCAAACCTACAAACTAGTATAGCAAGTAAGTAAGAGGTCGATCCCACAGAGAATCAAGTATTTATCAACAAAGTGTATTTATCAATTAGTAGAAAGGGGGGTTTTGGTTGATTGAAATAAGAAAGAAAACAAAATAAACTATAAACAGACTGATGCAAAACAATTTAGAGAAGATCATTCTACCTACAACTATCCACTTTATTTAGTTGAATTGATATTGTAACTTCCTATTGTCCTTTTAGTCTTCCTATGAATACCCTTCTCCCAACCTAATATAGTTGCTAGTCCAACCAGTCCTAGAAACCGATATCACTCAAACAGTCCCTAAAAAAGGATTTAACCCAATTGATAGCTTTAAGTTCAGATATTAACCAAGGTATTTGTAGTCCCTAAGGAGGGATTTAACAACACATCCAACTTCCTACTCATTCAATTTGTTCAACCAGCCCTAAAGGAACAAGTTTGCTACTTAGGTTAAGGTTCACAACCAGGAATCTACAAAACCTTAGCAATTGAATTGATTCTAACTAGTTGCGCGGGCTAGATAGAATAAAACAATCAAACATGCAAGCACAAAGAAGTTGAAACATTCAATATAGGAAATAAGGAACAAGATTCAGAAACTCACAATCAATCCAAATAAAGCTTCAAATTGTAAGTAGAACGAAGAGAGTTTAGCCTCCCATGGCGAACATCGCTCTCCCTCCAATTGTCTGATAGAACGTAGAATAGAGTAGAAGTCGTGGAAAATAAACTAAAATTGGCCTTATAAAAGATCCAAACTCGGCCACCAAACAACTAGAATAAAAACTAGGGTTTTCTTAATTTAAAACGCAGTGTATATACGCTGACGCCAAATCCTGCGGCCGCGGCATGGATGCTGCGGCCGCGCCATCAGCAGCTCTCTCATATCCCGCTGCAGCGGCCCTGGCAGCGGCCGCGGCATGTATGCTGCGAACGCGGCATATTGTCTTTCACGGAAAATCTGTTTCGAATTTGCTCTTCTTTTCAACAGCAAAGTTGTAGTTCTCTGAAAGAGATTTCCAACGCATGGTCATAATAGTCAATCAGACAATCAAGGCCTCCAGAAAGTGCAAAACAAGTTCAGCATGTCTGGCGACAACTTCTGCAGACTTGTTCTTCGTTTAGGTCCACTTCTTCTTCTCAGGACCTCTTGAGATCTTCATGTAAGCTTCTCCTAGCAACTAGACATTCTCATCTAATGCGTTAACAACTCCCATCTCATCATCGGATCCACGATTACCTGAAATAATCAATAAAAGTGTGTAGATTCCGACTCCACTTAACATAGAGAGGAAATATGCAAATTGTACTTAATCCATCCATGAAATGCATATTAACTAAGCTAAATGCAACCTATTATGCCTACATAAATGCATGCTTTCAATTTCATAATCGTGTTAATGTAGCTGCAAAAGCAATCATTCATTGTGCTCATTGTCGCATTATGCACTGCTGTCACATGAGCAATCTAAGCATCTGAGTATTTCTATCCTAGCAGGCATTTTATATTTACTGGCAAGAATTGTTTCATTACTGGCTAGCTTTTTTCTTTTATTGACATTGGTGTTACCAACCTCTGAATATGTTTTTCGATGATGTCATAGGTTAGACACACTGAGCAACCATGCCTAGACTAAAAGGAGAGAAGATCTTGACGTCTGTTTTTATACTATGTCTCCAAACCCTTCCTATGTGGCGCCAATCTCCCTCCATTTTTAGGGCGGGAGCTTGTGACCCTTAATGATGCCCTGCAAACATTTAATGTTCACCATTAATGCTTGTCTTCTCTCTTCTCGGCTTGTTTTCATTCTCTCATCGGTGCTGTCTTTTTTTTTTTGTCTTTTTTGGGCTGGCTTCTTACAATGTATAGTCTGTTGCCCACTTTCCCTCTTTTTTATATTTTTCTTTTTTCCCCTTTTTTGAGTAGGCAGAAATTTGGCGTACTTTACGCAGGGCGTAAAGTACAACCATGATCATCCTGAAGGATGATGGAATACAGAACAACTCTCTCAAGAAACCCTAATTGTCTCTACCGATTTTATGTTTATAATCCAAGTTGTTAGCATGGATCTCCATTAGATGGGCAATAAACACATAAACAAGTAGGAAAATGCTCAAAACATGATAAAGGTCGGATCTTTACCTCAAATATGCATGGCTATCGTCGGGCTCGCCCCAACCCTAGAAGTGGGTGGACTACTCGCTCTTCATCGCAAACTCAGACATCATCGATTAAAAAGAAATAACTTGCATTAACTAAATTCAAAGCCTTTACAATCCCGGCAATCAACTTTCGCAAACTGCCAAAACCTTACAAACCTCAAACTCCTAAACCGTCTCTGTGGAACTACTTGTCTTCCTCTGAAATTGAATGAATAAAACTGAGCCCCATGGGCCTTATTTATAGCCTTCATTCCCTACCTATTCTAGGAAAGAAGATATTTATCTATATCTAAAACTTTATCTAAAATGCTTAAGGATAAATAAAAGACATAAAAGAATTAAATCTAAAATAGGAATTATATCTAAATGTCTTCAATGGATAGAATCTTTCTCTTCATGGTAGATCTTGATAGTTTCGGATAGAATCGGAAATCTTCATGCCCAAGGAATCCAAATCCGAGTAGAGTTGATCAAACCGCGCCGTTCAGCTTCTGGAAGCTTCGTCGACCTCGAAAAGGCCTAGTCGACCTCGAGTAGGAATCCTGGTCGACTGGTCTTGGCTGGCTTCTCTGCTCGACAGGCTCGGAATCTGGCTAATGGTGCTCGTCGACCTCGACAAGCCCTAGTCGACCTCGAGTAGACTGGCTTCGCCGACTAGGTCTTCTCGGGTAGATCTCCTCGATGTGGCTCAGACATGGCTTCCTGGGCTCGTCGACCTCGACTAGCACTCGTCGATGTCGAGTAGGGTGGGTCTTGCCGACTAGGTGCTCTCGGGTGGCTTTACTGGACAAGCCTGGATCCGGACTCATGGGCTTGTCGATCTCGACCAAGCTTCGTCGAGATCGAGTAGACATGATCTTCTCTGGTCGAGCAACTTCTCCTCGGTAAGGATTCGGGCAGGCGCTAGAAGGCTCGTCGATCTCGACAAGGGCTCGTCGAGATCGAGTAGGGTTGTGCTCGGCTTCTCGTCCTCAGCTTCTCGGGCAGCTCTTCTCCTTGTCGACTCCGGGTGTGGTGTCTGGGCTTCGTCGATCTCGACTAGGGTTTGTCGAGTTCCTGTTGGGTCCGGAAGTCGGGTGGTCTGGCTTGCTCGATCAGGCTCTATCGACAAGGTTGTGCTCGGACATGCTCGTCTAGGTCGAGTAAGGCCTACTCGAGATCGAGTAGCCTTGACTCTCAGACTGGTTCCGCTGCTTTGACCTTGGACTTCTGTAGTGGTTTTCCGAGCTTTTCCGACCTTCTGTAGAATTGATGTAAAGTGCCTCGATTTCTGCGAATTAAACAGAAACTGGTGTAGATTCCATAATTTTGGCAAATAAACATAAACTACATAGATTCTGTACTATCTAAACCCAAATGAATGCAATGTATACAAAAATCGATATAAAAGTTATTATAAAACATGTCAGATTCAGCTCACAACAAACACCCCATACTTAAGCTTGCTTGTCCTCAAGCAATACTTTTATTTGTCATTCAGGGGAAGAATTCAAACTCTCAACATCTTAGATTCATTCTTATATGTTCCTGCAATCAATTACCATCCTCGAAAAGGTACTAGTGTCACAGATTCATGCACGTGCAAATATGTAAAAGCAAGATCTACTCACAAAAGGAGGGTTACGCATAAATAATTTATATGACAAAGCATTTATAATCAAGAAGACTTTAATTTAAGCTCATGAAGGAGTAGATTGGTAAAAGGCTAAAAGGTGGGCAATTTTTGGCAATGTGGTGCTTTTGATCCGGGGAAATGGATCATTTCCAAACTTGAGTTTCATTCCACATTCTTTCTCCATTTGATTCATCACCTTTCATATTGCTTTTCTCAATAATAATGCTTTTACCTCTCTAACCTCAGCACTGCCTTCTCGCGAGTCGCAAACATGGGTGTCATGAATGACCCCGGATACTTAGTGCTTTGGACTCCTCACAGTGTGTCCCATCTCTCCAAACTATTATCTTAGAGAGCAGGGTCAATCTACCTTTATCTCCTGAGGTGATTGGATTTTCTTTCACTCATTAAATTTTCATATATTTCAAACAATTTCCTTCCAAACTCCAATAATGATAATAATCACAAACACCATATGATAATCTCCATAATGTAACATCATTCTCAACATAATCCCCGGATAAGGTAAAGAATGGTCAATATTTAGATCATGTGGAGCAAATATTGAAATAAGGCATATTATGACTTTTTGTGATGCATAAGCATGGGTAAGGCTAGGATTATAACAATATGAGCATTATATGGAAATATAAAGTCCTCAATCATCTTATCATGCAACATGTCAAAAGAAACTTCAAATTTTACCTCCTTTCATGGTTTTCATCAAAATATGCACTTCATTGTGACTTCCCTTAACTAGGCAATTTCATGCTATATCTTTAATGAATCCAATTTTTGCATCGTCGAGTTCAATATAAGCTTCCATGACATTATGTCGAAAATTTCAATAGGGGTCATTTTTCTCAAATTTTTGGAAATCATGCATATTAAGCACATAAAGCAATAATGCATTCCAAAATAGCCATATAGCAATTCAAAGAAATAATGCACATATATATCAAATATGATCAAATATAGCAAATATGCACAAAGTAAGCCCTTCCCCCACCCCATACTTAAAATTTACAGTGTCCTCACTGTATAAAATCAAATCAAAACAAGAGCAAAGGAAGGAACTCACAGGATAATGCATTGAGGAAGGCTGATCAGTGTAGGTCGAGTATAGGTGCCTCGTCGATCTCGAGTAAGGTGTACCCGATCTCGAGTAGGCTTGTCTGCGTCTGGTGGTTTCTGAAGTCGAGGAGTGTCTGGTGCTTGTCGAGGTCGAGTACGTCTACTAGAGGTCGAGTAGCTCCTGGCTTCTCCTCCTCGTCGTTGTCGACTTGGCCTTCGTCGATTTTGACTGGTTTTTCAGGGACTTCTTCCTCCACTTTTCGCGATCCTTATATGCTTGCCGATCAAAAAGTATTAGATTCCACAAAAACAAGACTATCCATATGAATTATTTTAAAAAACAAAAAACAAAAAAAAACAAAAATTAAGAAAATTCAAATAAAATTTATATACACGCTCTAGATTTTAGAGTCGCTAGGCCGACTTCTCCGTTTGCGCTCAAGGACCATTATTGTGGGGCCCGCTCATGCTTGGCCCTTCTCCTGGATCATCTAGGTCCTGATGGTAGTATGCAAGCTCAGCGGACAGGGGGTTGCTTGCATCATCTCCCTTTTCTTTTTTCTTTTTCTTTGTAGCCCTTAGTTTCTGCAAATTCTCTCGCCATGGTGTTTTAGCTCCCTTTAAATCATTAAAAATTTTATTTATGGACTGAGGGGGAGTAGAATTCATACCTAAACTTACCTGTTCGGACCCAAAACAAAAATCTTTGGGCTTGGGTCTACTCGATGTCGAGTACAGCTGGTCGACCTCGAGTACAGGGACCCCATACTTAGACTCTGGGAAAGTCTCTGGCTCAGCAGTGGTGGTTGAGATCGACAACGTTTTGTCGAGGTCGAGTACAGCGCTTGTCGAGGTCGAGTAAGGCTTGTCGACCTCGAGTACAGATTTGGTGCTTTCCTCCGCTGTTTGCTTAGTCCTGTCGAAGCTGATGCTTTTCACCTCTAGCCAAGAAATTTCCTCTTTTGCAGGGCCAAAAGAGAAATCTAAAACCTCATCGCCTATGGTGAAGGTGAGCGATCGATTCTTAACACTAATCTTGGCATCTGCAGTAGCTAAGAATGGTCTACCAAGAATAATATGGCTAGTATGATCTTCAGCACAATCAATAATAAGAAAATCAGCTGGAACAAAGAATTTACCAACCTGGACTGGGACATTTTCGACTATACCTGTAGGGATTACCACAGTATTGTTTGCCATGTATAATTTAGCATCCACAGGTTCTATGCATCCTATCTTAACCTTCCGCCAGATTGATAAAGGCATTATGCTCACACTTGCTCCTAAATCGCATAGAGAATCATATTTATATTGTCCAAAACCCACAGTAACAGAAAACTTACCAGGGTCAGGCTTCTTTTCAGGGACGTGGAGGACTTTGCATTCGCCTGCGATCTCTGAGATAGATCGCTTCTTGCTCAGGATTTCCTTCAGGAATTTGACATATACAGGCATCTCTTGCAGGGCTTCTGTAAAAGGAATAGAAAAGTTTAGTTCTTGCAGCATATTAACAAATCTATTGAATCTACCCGCAGTGGGGTCTTTATGAGTTTTAGAAGGGAAAGGAAGTGGCTTTTTCTGTTTCGAAGCCAGATCAGCTGTCGGAGATGCTGCAGAGTTTTCGACGTCGGCCAGATGCTCCTCGACTTCGACCAGAGGCATGTCGAGATCGACCAGAGGCTTGTCGACCTCGAGTTGACTTGTCGACCTCGGGTTGCTGGTCTGCACAGCGGAGTCCGAGCTCAGATTCTGGTCTTGGTCGAGTACGGGCTTGTCGAGGTCGACCACTGTCTTGTCGACATCGAGTACAGGCTTCTCGAGATCGAGTTGTTGTTCTGCTTGGCTCTGCTGTTTTCCGACCTCTGGCTCGTGTAATTGATGCCCACTCCTCTGTCTGCAAAGGGAGCTGTTGACGGAGGGAAAACCTGTCGTTGATCCGCCAAAGTAACTCAAACCTATAACTAGTATAGTAATATACAAGAGGTCGATCCCACAGGGAAATTTATGATTCAAGTGTGATTCGAGTGTCAATAAGAGTAACCAAAGGGGGTTTTAGTGTGAAAGTTTTGAAGTAAAGTAACGAAAGCAGAATCAGTGATTTTGGTTTAGACAATTTAGGCGAAGCAATTCCACCTACAATTTTCCACTTTATTGGATTGAAGCGATCATTGTAACTTCTTCTCGTCCTATTATGTTTCCTATGAATGCCCTTGTCCCGACCTAATATAGTTACTAGTCCAACCAGTCCTAGCAACCCTTATCAATCAAATAGTCCCTAAAGAAGGATTTAACCCTATTGATAGCTTTAAGTTCAGAGATTAGCCAAGGTATTTGCAGTCCCTAAAAAAGGATTTAACAACACATTCAACTTCCTACTCATTCAATTAGTTCAACCATCCCTAAAGGAATAAGTTTGCCACTTAGGTTAAGGTTCACAACCAGGAATCTACAAAACCTTAGCGATTGAATTGATCTAACGAGTTGGCCAGACAAGATAGAACAAATCAATAATTAATTAAGCACAAAGAAGTTGAAGCATTCACAAATAGGAAACTAGGAGCGAGAATTAGAAACTCACAATCAATCCGAATAAAGCTTCAAATTGCAGGCATAATAGATGAGTTTAGTTCCTCGTGGAAGACATAGCTCAGAATCTCTAAAAAGTCTAATGGTTGTATGAATAGAATCCAAGGTGATGAAAAATAACATAAAAGGCCTCATAAAAACATCCCAAGTCGGCCTCAAAACAACATAGTCAAATTAGGGTTTTTCCAAAAAACGCGCTCCGCGCTGACGGTACGTGCGGCGGCCGCCGCAAGGGTTGCGGCGCCCGCGGCACATTGTTTCTTCACTACCCGTTGCGGCGGGTGCAGCGGCGCCCGCGGCACCTCCTGCGGCGCCCGCGGCACATAGTTCTGCCGTGGTCTTCTAGCTTCCTTTGCGGGCTTTTCTTCTCGTCTTGCTTCTTTCTTCCTTGTTCCTTCCCATGTATCTTGTGTTCCTCTTCGAGATATTGCATCTCCCAAATGTGTTCCGATTCAATCTGCGGGATAAACACAAAATTGCGCAGAATCTGAACTTTTCTAAAATAAACACAAGATGCAATTTAATGATAAAGCAAGCAAGAAATGCAACCTAATTAAACTAAAAGTATCTATAATGCCTATCTAAAATATGCATTATCAAATTCCCCCACACTTAACCTTTGCTTGTCCTCAAGCAATGATAGAATGAACATGAATCAATGTATCCCACAGGAAATCCCTTCAAGTTTTAACATTACCAAAAAGCAACATCATAGCAGGTGAAAACATAAACCAAGCAAACAAACGTCATAGCATGTATTCAGGTGATCAAAGCTTAGAAGTAGACATCATCCAACCTCACCAAAAATATGTGTTTCACTCATGTGTTTAGGCTTTTAGGTACAATTCTCAACTCAAACCAATAATGCACTAAGCTCCTAGACATTGACCACCATATCACCAACTATCTACCAAAATGTCATTACTTGCGGGATAAAATAAAAAAAATAAAATGCAACACTTTTTTTTCTTTTTCTTTGGTTTTCTTTTCTTTTTTTTTTCTTTTTTCTTGTCTTGGTGCTTTCCTTACGCGAAGCGCAAACATGGGTGTCATGAATGGCCCCGGTCTATCAACACCTCAACTTACTAATATGAAGTCCACTCGAACACCTTTTGACGCAAGTTGCAAACATGGGTGTCATGAATGAACCTGGTTACTCAAT
The DNA here is from genome assembly GCA_037127255.1 of Persicaria tinctoria. NCBI lineage: Eukaryota > Viridiplantae > Streptophyta > Magnoliopsida > Caryophyllales > Polygonaceae > Persicaria > Persicaria tinctoria. The sequence goes on from JBANSL010000009.1 coordinate 32,348,725, forward strand.
GATCAAGCTTCTTTCCTAGTGGATAGTTTTCAACACCTTTTTGCGCGAATCATACCCATGGGTGTCATGCGTAGACTCGGTTACTCAGTGCATCAACCATTGCCACCTTATTTACTAGATATGCATAAAATTGAACAAAAAGACTCAAAATATAAACATAAACTCCGCAAGCAATAAAACATGTGCATCGGCCTTTAAAAATAGATATTGCAGTCAATGCCAAGAGGTAGCAACACTAGGCGAGTAATTCACACAATTGAGTAAAAGAATTCAAATAAGGCCAAACATCCTCACAGGGTCATGTTTTTAGGACTTCAATCACACTTTAGCTCAATCATACATGCTCAATTATATTTGCTAGCTCATGCTCCACAAAAATCAAATAGAAATAATAATCAAAACATCCAGAACTCCATGGGATTTGTATGATTCATGCTTGAAATTTAAAATAGAGGACAAACTAAGCAAGATGGGTATTTGAATAACACATATATATGCAATGCATGCTTGAAATTTTTTTTTTTTTCCGAAAATGCAGAAAACAAACTAATTAAATTCGAAAATGCAGAAATTAAAATGATTAAAATAACTAAACTTAACAGAATTAAAATAACTAACTATTACAGAATTAAACATGTGCATAAACTTAAACATGTCCTAAAAATTTATAGAAATAACATAAAATACACACAAGTCTCCTCCCCCACACTTAAAATTTTCAGTGTCCTCACTGAAACAGTACAGACAACCAAAATAAACATAAAAGCTCAGAGTGAAGGAGGGTAGAACTAACCATCACTGAGGCGGAGGCTGGTAAGGCGGCGACTGGTATGGCGGAATGTGAGGGTACTGCTGGCGGAAGTAGTACTGCTGTTCTTTCCGCATCTCCTCTAACTGGTAGTTCGTCTCACTCCGCATTGCCGCCATGTTGGAGTCCGACTCCCTCATAGAGCGACCGATGTCGCTGAGGGCAAACTCAACTGCATCCTGGCGTAAGGATAGACGATGGAACTCATTGGCCAGGTAGTCCCGCAAGTAGTCGTCCTCATTAGGCGAGAAGCGATGTCCCGCAGAAGGTCCAGCCGCCTGCTGTGCATCCCCCATATGATGATCTGTCGGTGCAGGGGCATCCTCCTCCTCATCATCCTCAGGAACCTCCTCCGCAGCCTGCTCCTGATCGCCTGCGATGTAAAGGGTGTTGTCGGAAGGTCCATAAGGTAGGAGCCTGGGAAGACTCAATCGGTGCTCTCCACGGTTTCCGGACTTCAAATTCCAGCCCCTTCCATCATTACCCTCGAGCACAACCGCCCTCCTAAGCTGCTCTGTAGTGTAGGTGTACCCACCAGACATAGGGGTACCGCACTGCTCAGGCGATAAGTATTGGTAGGCTATGAGGCTGATCATGCCTCCCAAGCCAAATCTGCCGGACTTTGACCCCTGGATCCTTAGAAAGGCCTCTATAAATATGTCGACCCAGTCTGGTGTACCACGAGACTGGGGAGCAAAGCTCCATAACCAGGCGAGATCAGCAGCATACACCTTGTTCACGTCGCCTCGGCCGCTAAAGCACATGGCCAAGACTTTGTGAATCAGGCGGAAGCAGGGGTGGACAAAACTGTAGTTGTACTCCCCCTTGTGGCTATCAAAAACTGCACTAGTTGCTTTGAACCACAGGTCATGGCGTTGCTGCTCAGTAGTCATAGAAGACCAATTCAGGGTGGGTGCTTGTGATATCCCAAACTGCTGTCGGAGGTTGTCAATTGTGCAAACATGAGGTTGGTCCAACAAGTTGAACCGAATCCTCGAATCTTCAACCCTCTCAAAAGTAGCTATAAATTCCCACGCCAGCTCGGGGTAAGTCGGGGCACCACGATCCAGAAATCCCCCCAACCCACCATGGGTGAGCATCCTATGGGTAACATCCAACATCCCCAGCGTCTGCAGTGTTGGGGTGTGAAAGAACTTCGTCTGAACGAAGCGTCGAGCATCGAAATTCTTAAAAATCCTCCTCTGTTCATCGGATGCATTCCTCAACCGGCGCACCATCTGTAATAAATACCAGCAGTGTATATCGACAACCCCAAACAGATTCAGAATTCCACACGAACAAGCACAACTCAAACACAACCAAAGTCAATCAATAACACACACAAACGAAGCACACCACAAGGAATCAAGAATCTCAATTTAAAGCCTCAACTCAAGAATACTTCACAATATATCAACAATCATACCTCAAATTTCCAATTCACACCAAAGCTCTAATTTCAATGTTAAAAACCACACAAAATCAGCCTCAATAACAAAGAAAAATCAGCCCCATATTTCATATGTGCACAAATTCACCCTTAGAGAACAATAATAATAATCCACATTACTCAAAATATCACTTTCAAACCAAACTTCCATCATCAAATCTCATAAACTCCATAAAATCAGTCCCATAAATAAGAAAATCAGTCCCCATAAAACAATTTATTCCACACAAATTTCCACCTTTAAACAATGAACAAACACCCAAAAATCAAATCTCTACCTAGTTCTTAACCACATTTAGAAATTTCAAATATGGAGAGCAAAGGTGAAGAAAATCATACCTTGAGAGTTTAAAGGGTAGGAAACTTGAAGATCTTCGGAAATTTAGGGCTGCAGGCTCCGGATCTGCTGTCCGCCGCGGGTTTGGGAGTGGTATTGGTGAGAAGAAAGAGGATTGGAGGGTGAAGGAGAAGAGCAACAATGGGGCTTGGGGCTTTGGAAAGTGACGGTGAAGAAGAAAGAGAGAGGTGAGGTAGGGTTTGGATAAAAGGTATGTAATTTATTTAACTTATTTTATATATATTTTTTTTTTAAATCCGAGATGGGGTACCGTTGCGGCGGGCGCCGCAGAGGGTGCGGCGGCCGCCGCAACACCCTTTGGTTCCCTTGCGGCGGGCGCTGCGGGAAACAGCTCCCTGGCGGAGGGCACCGCAGCGGCTGCGGCGGCCGCCGCTCGTTGTACTCGGGTATATTATTTTATTTTTTTATATTTTTTTTTAAATTAATTTAACTACCTATATGATTGTCCTAAATTAGCTAATGGACATTACCTAAAACAATAATAAAAATGAGAAAGATAGGGGACTTACCTCGGGTTGCCTCCCGAGAAGCGCCTTTGTTTCAAGTCGTTGGCTCGACGTGATGGCCCTTGAGTGGCCTAGTCGGTTGGTTCAGCAAGCACCAACTCCTCTTCTTCATTATGTGGTATGTTCTCAAAGTAAGGCTTAACTCTATGCCCATTGACCTTAAAGAGCTCATGAGACTTAGGGTCATAGAGTTCAATTGCTCCATGAGGGAATATCTTTGAGATGGTGTATGGTCCTTCCCACCTTGATCTAAGCTTTCCAGGGAAGAGTTAGTTTCAAGCGTGATTTGTATAGAAGGACCTTGTCTCCTATTGCTAGCTCTTTCCGCAGAATATGCTTGTCATGCCAAGCCTTTGTCTTCTCCTTATAGATCACTGCATTATCGTAAGCATCCAGACGCAATTCCTCTAGCTCTTGCAACTGATGTTTTCTAAATTCACCCACTTCATCCAACCTCATGTTGCAATTCTTTACAGCCCAATATGCCTTATGCTGAAGCTCTACAGGGAGATGACAGGCTTTTCCAAAGACAATACGATAAGGGGACATACCAATAGGAGTCTTATAAGCTGTCCGATAAGCCCAAAGAGCGTCATTGAGCCTTAGACTCCAATCCTTTCTGTTGGGTGCCACTGTCTTCTCCAGAATGGTCTTTATCTCCCTATTCGATATCTCCGCTTGACCATTGGTCTGAGGATGATAGGCAGTGGACACTCTCTGTGTGACATGATATTTCTTTAACAGGGCAGTGATTGTCCTATTGCAGAAATGTGTCCCTCTGTCACTAATTATGGCTTTAGGCACCCCAAATCTTGCGAAAATGGTGTCCTTTAGGAAATCTGCAACCACTTTAGCATCATCAGTTCTGGTGGCTTTTGCCTCCACCCACTTGGAGACATAGTCCACCGCAAGTAAAATATACAAATTCCCAAAAGAGCTAGGGAAGGGACCCATAAAATCGATACCCCAAACATCAAAGATTTCACAGAATATGACAGTTGTTTGTGGCATTTCATTCCTAGCAGATATGTTCCCGACCCTTTGACATCTATCGCATGATTTACAGAAGGCATTAGCATCTCTAAATAAGTGAGGCCAAAAGAAACCTGCTTCTAACACTTTTCTAGCAGTCTTTTGAGGACCAAAATGGCCTCCACATTCATGAGCATGACAAAAAGTAAGGACAGATTGTACCTCATTGTCCGGCAGACACCTCCTAATTACCTGATCAGCACAATGTTTCCAAAGGTAGGGGTCGTCCCAAACGTAGAAGCGAGAGTCATGTCGAATCTTGTCCTTCTGAGCTTTTGTAAATTTCGGTGGAAATTCTCCCGTGACCAAGAAATTCACCATATTGGCGAACCAAGGTCGAGGAGTATGGACACCCATCAACAATTTAGAAATATCAGGACTTACCTCATCAGGACTCTCCGTCCTTGTTTGTTCCTGCAGCTGCAACGAAGATGTGTGAGTGATATAGAATAGTGTATCGTCAGGGAACTCACCGTGAATAGGTCTTTGATCTTCCGGCTTGTCCTCTTCTTGGACAAGTCTGCTGAGGTGGTCTGCTACTAAGTTTTCTGCACCTTTCTCATCTTTGATTTCGATGTCAAATTCACTCAAAAGTAAAATCCATCGAATCAATCTTGGTTTCGCTTATTTCTTAGTTAATAGATAACGAAGAGCAGCGTGATCAGTGAAGACAATTACCTTAGCTCCTAGGAGTTAGGAGCGAAATTTCTCCAGTGCAAAGACCACAGCCAGAAGCTCTTTCTCAGTGGTTGAGTAGTTCCTTTGCGCTCCATTCAGAGTCATGGAGGCATAGTAGATGACGTGAGAGCTCTTTCCTTCCTTTTGTCCCAAAACAGCCCCCACAGCATAATCACTAGCATCACACATAATCTCAAAAGGTTCCGACCATATGGGTGCTTGAATTATAGGAGCGCTAGTTAGGCGACCTTTAAGCTCATCAAAGGATGCTCTACACCTGTCATTAAACTCAAAAGCGACGTCCTTTTTCAATAAATCACAAAGAGGTGCAGAAATTTTAGAAAAATCCTTAATAAACCTGCGATAGAACCCTGCATGGCCTAAAAAGGAGCGAATCTCACGCACATTGGTGGGGTAAGGTAGAGACTGAATAACATCAATTTTAGCCTTGTCTACCTCAAGACCCCTGCTAGACACAATATGACCCAATACAATGCTTTGCTCAACCATAAAATGACACTTTTCAGAATTAAGAACCAAATTGGTGTCTACACACCGCTTAAGTACAAGTGACAAATGATGCAAGCAAGTATCAAAATCATCTCCATGCACAGTGAAGTCATCCATAAATACTTCAATAAAATGTTCCACATACTCAGAAAATATGCTCACCATACACCGTTGGAAAGTCCCAGGTGCGTTACATAGCCCAAAAGGCATTCTGCGATATGCAAAAGTGCCAAAAGGGCATGTAAAAGTCGTTTTTTCTTGGTCCTCCGGTGCTATGGGTACCTGAAAATATCCTGAGTAGCCATCTAAAAAGCAATAAAAAGAACGGCCGGCAAGGCGCTCAAGCATCTGATCAATAAAGGGAAGGGGGAAATGGTCCTTGCGAGTGACTGCATTTAATTTACGATAATCAATACAGACTCTCCATCCAGTTTGAACCCTACTAGGGACCAATTCACCATCCTGATTTTCAACAACAGTAATACCTCCCTTCTTAGGAACAACCTGAGTAGGACTCACCCATTTGCTATCAGATATGGGAAAAATCATACCTGCCTGAAGGAGTTTCAGCACCTCCTTCTTTACCACTTCCATCATTGGTGGGTTGAGTCTTCGCTGAGGTTGTCTAGATGGCTTGGCATCATCCTCTAATAATATCCTATGCATGCAGAGGGTAGGACTGATGCCCTTAATGTCCGCTATCGTCCATCCTAGCGCCTCCTTGTTCTCTTTTAGAACATTCACCAATCGCTCCTCCTGTCCAAATGTTAATTTGTTAGAAATAATGACAGGTAGAGTATCATTCTTACCAAGAAAAGCATATTTAAGGTGATTAGGAAGTTGTTTCAATTCAACATCCGGCGCTTGGATAATGGATGGAAGAAGCTTTTCAGTGGGAACGGTCAGCTCGATGCGGTCTCCCCTTGGTGGCACATATGTGGGAGATCGATGGTCTAAAGCTACTATAGCCTCCTGCAGGTCAGATGACAATACATAATCTCTAGCAATTTCATCTATAGGAGCCTGTAAAGCAACCTCCATCTCATCAACACACTCCAAATCAAAACAATCCTGTGCCATAGTATCAATAGCATCCATAAAGCACAGAGAGGGATCATCAGATGGGAATTTCATGGAATCATAGATATTATATTCAACTCGTTGACCATCAAATTCCATAGTAAGAGATCCTGGATAGACATCTATCTTGGTCCTAGCAGTTTTCAAGAAAGGTCTGCCCAACAGAATAGGGCCTTCACTGTTACCAGGACCCATGTCAATCACAAAGAAATCAGCAGGGAATATCAAGTTGTCAACCATAACCAAGACATCTTCAACAATCCCCTTCGGGTAGATAGTAGATCGATCAGCAAGTTGAATTACTACCCGAGTGTCATTCAGAGGTCCTAACCCCAAAGCATGATAAACACTAGAAGGCAAAACATTAATAGATGCACCTAAATCTAACATGGCTTTGTCAAATTTAGTATCACCTATCACACATGGGATAGCAAACATACCAGGATCACTGCACTTTTCAGGCATACGCTTTTGAAAGACAGCAGTGACATGTTCGCTTACCTTCACCTTTTGCTTACCTTTTAGCTTCTGGTTCCGCTTGATAGTGCAAAGTTCCTTCAAAAATTTAGCATATCGAGGGATGCTTTTGATCAAATTAAGCAAAGGAATATTTACCTCGCACTTACTGAATGTCTCGAAGATTTCCTTGTCGTTCTCATACCTCCTTGTATCCTTCAAAGCTTCCGGGAAGGGCGGAACGGGCTTTGGAGCCTCCATAGGTAAGGGAGAAGAAGGAGTAGAAGAAGAAGGAGGAGAAAGAGGGAGAGAAGAGGAAAGAGGTAAGGGAGAAAACGTACCAGAAGACGAATCGGCGGCGGGTGAGGCAGCGGCGGGCGCGGCAGGTGATGCGGCGGGCGTCGCAGCTTGCCAGGTTTCTCCTGCGGCGGGCGCAGCTGGAATCGGCTCTCTGGCGGCGGGCACCGCAGGTGACAGCGGCGGGCGCCGCAAGGGTTGCCGCGGGCGCCGCATCACTGTTTGCCCGTTTTCATCTTCAATTATTTCTATTTCTTCGTCCATTATCTCCTCCTCGTCCTTTTGCTTTGTGACAACCAGTTCCTTGCCACTCCTAAGTGTTACAGCACTGACATTCTCCTTTGTCGGATTCTCGATGGTCTGTGACGGAAGCTTACCAGAACTATTGGCCTCTTTAGCACTTAAGATTTGAATGAGCTGACTCATTTGGTTCTCAAGCTTTGTCATCCGATCGGATTGCTGCTTTTCTAGGTTCTCCATCCGCTCTGACTGTTGTTTTTCATTCCTCATGACCAATCGTGACAGTTTCTGCAGTGGATCCTCATTATCCCCATTTGACTGCTGCTGACTTCCCTGTCGAGGTTCGAATTGTTGCTGAGGCCTTTCCTGTTCCCATAGCCTTGCTGATAGCCCCTATTGTAGTTATTGTTGTTGAAATACCCAGGATTTCCATAATTGCCTTGTCTAGGCCTTTGTTGAGCGAAATTCCCAATGGCATTCAAATCAACATTAGGATCTTGTAGGATCGGGCACATGTCCATAGGATGAGTGAATTGATTGCAAAGACCACATGCCTTCAGTTGTTGAGGATTTCTATCAAGGACCAATTGTTTCATCATCTCCTTTACCTCTGCCATATTCGTCTGAAGTGCAGCCACAGGCGCATCAACAGCGAGTACACCCCTAGCCCGAGGGCTTTTGGTGAACTGTCTGGAGCCCTCAGATAGCTCCCTAAACACCTCCCAGGCTGCGGTAGGCGTCTTATTAAGCATATTTCCTCCACAAGCAGAGTTCACCGTCTTGCGCTCCATATCAGTCAATCCATTAAATAAAAAGAGGATCAGATCCTTTTGAGAGTACCCATGGCTTGGGCAGCTGGCGCAGAGTTTCTTGAAGCGTTCAAAGTACTCATGTATAGACTCTGTCGCGTACTGCTCAATGCTGCTGATAGACCTTTTCAAAGCATTTAGCTTTGTTGCAGGGAAGTACATCTCTAGGAACACTCTTTTCATCTCAGCCCAAGTGGTAATAGATCCCGGCGGTAAATAGAAGAACCATTCATTAGCGTCATCCTTTAGAGAGAAGGGAAAAGCTTTCAATTTGATTTGCTCTGCAGTGACGTCCTCAAGTTTCATCCCCACTACCACCCTATGGAATTCAGCCAGATGCTTGTGGGGGTCCTCCCCACTCAACCCATGAAACTTGGGTAAAAGATGAATTACCCAAGACTTAAGCTCAAATTTGACCCCTTCTGCTAGCGCAGGGAATTGGATTGCCAGGGGTTGCTGTGCCACATCAGGAGCAGAAAGCTCCTTTAGAGTGCGGTTCGCATCGTCAGCCATCTCTGTTATCGGTTCTTATTGATCAAAAGGGAGTTCGCGAAAGCGATCACGAACGTCTCGCCTCAGAGCGGCAAGGGTTCTTTCAATCTCTGAATCAAATGGTAACAAAGATGAATTAGTAGCACGGGTATGGACCATGTAAGATGGTCCACACCAAGATCAACACTAAAAAACACACAAGAATTTAATAAAATTCCCCGGCAACGGCGCCAAATTTGACGGAGGGAAAACCTGTTGTTGATCCGCCAAAGTAACTCAAACCTATAACTAGTATAGTAATAAGCAAGAGGTCGATCCCACAGGGAAATTTATGATTCAAGTGTGATTCGAGTGTCAATAAGAGTAACCAAAGGGGGCTTTAGTGTGAAAGTTTTGAAGTAAAGTAACGAAAGCAGAATAAGTGATTTTGGTTTAGACAATTTAGGCGAAGCAATTCCACCTACAATTTTCCACTTTATTGGATTGAAGCGATCATTGTAACTTCTTCTCGTCCTATTATGTTTCCTATGAATGCCCTTGTCCCGACCTAATATAGTTACTAGTCTAACCAGTCCTAGCAACCCTTATCAATCAAACAGTCCCTAAAGAAGGATTTAACCCAATTGATAGCTTTAAGTTCAGAGATTAGCCAAGGTATTTGCAGTCCCTAAAAAAGGATTTAACAACACATTCAACTTCCTACTCATTCAATTAGTTCAACCAGCCCTAAAGGAATAAGTTTGCCACTTAGGTTAAGGTTCACAACCAGGAATCTACAAAACCTTAGCGATTGAATTGATCTAACGAGTTGGCCAGACAAGATAGAACAAATCAATAATTAATTAAGCACAAAGAAGTTGAAGCATTCACAAATAGGAAACTAGGAGCGAGAATTAGAAACTCACAATCAATCCGAATAAAGCTTCAAATTGCAGGCAGAATAGATGAGTTTAGTTCCTCATGGAAGACATAGCTCAGAATCTCTAAAAAGTCTAATGGTTGTATGAATAGAATCCAAGGTGATGAAAAATAACATAAAAGGCCTCATAAAAACATCCCAAGTCGGCCTCAAAACAACATAGTCAAATTAGGGTTTTTCCAAAAAACGCGCTCCGCGCTGACGGTACGTGCGGCGGCCGCCGCAAGGGTTGCGGCGCCCGCGGCACATTGTTTCTTCACTACCCGCTGCGGCGGGTGCAGCGGCGCCCGCGGCACATAGTTCTGCCGTGGTCTTCTAGCTTCCTTTGCGGGCTTTTCTTCTCGTCTTGCTTCTTTCTTCCTTGTTCCTTCCCATGTATCTTGTGTTCCTCTTCGAGATGTTGCATCTCCCAAATGTTTTCCGATTCAATCTGCGGGATAAACACAAAATTGCGCAGAATCCGAACTTTTCTAAAATAAACACAAGATGCAATTTAATGATAAAGCAAGCAAGAAATGCAACCTAATTAAACTAAAAGTATCTATAATGCCTATCTAAAATATGCATTATCAGCTGTCCGGACGGTCGTGGGATCTGTGCAGCGATTTGTCCCATCTGAGTTTCGATGCCCTTTTTCCAGATATCAAGCTCTACAAACTTTGTGTTGACGTGCTGGAGCTGATTATTGATGGTGTTGGTAGCCTGCAGGTTCTGGGCGTGATTTCGGCGCATCTCATCAAGGATGAGCTGTAGATCGTCCTTCTTTTGATCTCTTTCTGGATGCCCTGGAGCTCTGTAGGGTGGGGGATTCCTAAGGGGACCTTGGTTCCATTGCGGTTGATAGGGCTTTTGATCCCCCATATAGCGATTAGGACCCCCAGCGTATGCTGCCTCCTCATGTGTTTCTGCCATCCTGACTTGCTCTGTGTGTGGGCACTCAGTAGTGGTGTGCCTCTGTGATCCGCATTCGATGCAAGGCTGATTGACAGACAGATATTTGACTTGCTTGAGGAGCTTGCGATTCTGGTCTCTGTAGAACTGCTCCCTGACATCTGGGTCAATCTCCTTTGCTGGCTCATAAAGTGGCATAGATGGTGCTGGCCTGGCGCAGGAGTTCTCCTCATAGTTTGAAGTAGACCCATATTTGTTGTCGTAGTTAGTGAGCTTTTCCAGCACACCCCATGCGTCACTTGGCGGCATTGTTAGATACTCATAGCGAGTATAATGGTTGATTCTGTCCTTGGTGACTTGATCAAGAGAGTTGAAGAAGATCTCCTGAATGACATGGGGTGGCTGTCCATGAGTAGAGCAAGACCACAGAAGATCCTTGTAGCGCTCCCATGCCTTTGCCAGCGGTTCCCCCTGCTTCTGTTTGAAGGCGGTGATTCTCTGGCGGAGATGTGCTGTTTTGGCTGGTGGGAAGAATTTATTCAGAAATTCTTGCTCTACTTGGGCCCAGGTGGTGAGTGATCTTGCTTTCAGTCCTTCCAGCCATTTCAGTGCAGGACCAGCGAGAGACCAGCCAAAGCTTTCATCTTGACATATTCCAAGGTTGTACCTTCAGCAAGAGTACGACACATGTCAGAAAAGTTTGTAATATGTTCAAGAGGACACTCATTAAATCTACCATAAAAGGCATTATTTTTAAGCTCCATAAGAAATTGAGTGCGAATTTCAAAAGAGTTGCCAGGGATTAGAATCGCCGATTCAGGCACGACGAGAGTGGGATGCATATAATCCTCTGCAGTAGTTGGATATTGGGCAAGCTCAGCCTGTGCTTGTTCCCTTGCTGCTTTCTCAGTGGCGATAGCAATATCTTTAGCGGCCAATTCCCTGGTAAGTCTGGCAATCAGCTGCTCCTGTGTTTCAGCGGCCGCCATGGCTCTTTGTAGTTTAGCCCTGATGTGAAAAAGGCGTTCCGGTTCGTCTAAGGCGTCAAACTCAGGTGTTTGACCAGAACGACGCATACACTGCAAAGTAACTCAAAGAAAACGTGAGAACTGACTACCTAAGGCGCGAATGATAGCCTCCCCGGCAACGGCGCCAATTTGTTGTAGGGAGGAAATCGAGTATGAAATATAATAAAATAATTCAAACCAGATTCTGCCCATGCAAATAATTACAAGACCTCCTCCTGATGTAGCAGAGGGAAGTCAGGATCGATCCACGAGGAAGCGTGTCAGCGGATCCTAGGCAGCGGAGAATCTCACGAAAGTCGACCACAGAAGTCCTCGAGCTCGACAAAGGGGTTAGTCGACAGAAGCTCAGACTAGTCGAACACAGCAGCACTACTCGGCACAGGTCTAGTCGATCTCAACTGGGGTCTGCTCGAGATCGAGTACGGCTCGTCGAAGTCGAGTTGGTCTGGTCGAGAATCTGCACAGGTAAGCTACGGCGACTCTGGGTCGAGGATCAGTAACTCGAGGTCGACCACAGTTGGTCGAGATCGAGTAGGGCAGGGAACAAAACGAATAAAAATAAAGAAAATAAAGAACAAATGCTTTTTAGGGTTTCGACTAAACTTAATGTAAAAGAACTTCCAAGATTGGGGTTTGCAACGACATTAACCAAGCATGCATAAGGTAGAACCAAACAGATAATCATGTGAATCGCATTAAAGGACTAAGCTTTCGGCTTTTCCAACAATTAGACAACTCTCTCAAGAAACCCTAATTGTCTCTACCGATTTTATGTTTATAATCCAAGTTGTTAGCATGGATCTCCATTAGATGGGCAATAAACACATAAAGAAGTAGGAAAATGCTCAAAACATGATAAAGGTCGGATCTTTACCTCAAATATGCATGGCTATCGTCGGGCTCGCCCCAACCCTAGAAGTGGGTGGACTACTCGCTCTTCATCGCAAACTCAGACATCATCGATTGAAAAGAAATAACTTGCATTAACTAAATTCAAAGCCTTTACAATCCCGGCAATCAACTTTCGCAAACTGCCAAAACCTTAAAAACCTCAAACTCCTAAACCGTCTCTGTGGAACTACTTGTCTTCCTCTGAAATTGAATGAATAAAACTGAGCCCCATGGGCCTTATTAGCCTTCATTCCCTACCTATTCTAGGAAAGAAGATATTTATCTATATCTAAAACTTTATCTAAAATGCTTAAGGATAAATAAAAGACATAAAAGAATTAAATCTAAAATAGGAATTATATCTAAATGTCTTCAATGGATAGAATCTTTCTCTTCATGGTAGATCTTGATAGTTTTGGATAGAATCGGAAATCTTCATGCCCACGGAATCCAAATCCGAGTAGAGTTGATCAAACCGCGCCGTTCAGCTTCTGGAAACTTCGTCGACCTCGACAAGGCCTAGTCGACCTCGAGTAGGAATCCTGGTCGACTGGTCTTGGCTGGCTTCTCTGCTCGACAGGCTCGGAATCTGGCTCACGGCGCTCGTCGACCTCGACAAGCCCTAGTCGACCTCGAGTAGACTGGCTTCGCCGACTAGGTCTTCTCGGTTAGATCTCCTCGATGTGGCTCGGACATGGCTTCCTGGGCTCATCGACCTCAACTAGCACTCGTCGATGTCGAGTAGGGATGGTCTTGCCGACTAGGTGCACTCGGGTGGCTTTACTCGACAAGGTTGGATCCGGACTCAAGGGCTTGTCGATCTCGACCAAGCTTCGTCGAGATCGAGTAGACATGATCTTCTCTGGTCGAGCAACTTCTCCTCGACAAGGACTCGGGCAGGCGCTAGAAGGCTCGTCGATCTCGACAAGGGCTCGTCGAGATCGAGTAGGGTTGTGCTCGGCTTCTCGTCCTCAGCTTCTCGGGCAGCTCTTCTCCTTGTCGACTCCGGGTGTGGTGTCTGGGCTTCGTCGATCTCGACTAGGGTTTGTCGAGTTCCTGTTGGGTCCGGAAGTCGGGTGGTCTGGCTTGCTAATAATCCAATGTAGACCTTGGTTGAATTTTTCTCTAAGGGAGATGAGTCTTCCAAATTGCCATGAAGTGTTCATCCGAGTTCTTTGATTAAGATTCTCATGGTCTAGATATTTTTCTTTTATCAGTTTGACCCAAATATTATTTTGCTCCGTATGAATCTTCCAAAGGAGTTTCATTTGAAGGCTTTTGTTAAGTTCTTCTGCTTTTCTGATTCCAAGACCGCCATATTGTTTAGGTTTGCATATAGAATCCCAGCTGATTAACGGAGTATACCTTTCTTATTCGAGCTTATTCCAGAAAACGTTTTTATTTATTTGGTCAATCTGCTGAAGAATTCCTTTTTGAAGTAGGAAATTTTGCATTATGTGGTTTGTTTTAGAGTTTAGATTTGCTTGGATAAGAACAACTCTTCCAGCTTGGGATAGGGAAGATGTTTTCCACTTTGATAGCTCTTTCTTTAGACTTTCAATAGCATCCTCAAAAACACAATTTTTAACTCTTCCGTTTATTAGAGGGATTCCTAGATACTTTTCAATTGATTTAGAGACTGGGACTCCCATTTGGTTGGTTAGCGATCCCACAAGAGTGTTGCTAACATTTGCCGAAACTTGTATGCAACTTTTGGAGTAATTTATTGCCAGCCCAAAGGAGTTAGAAAAGTTATTTATCATATTTTGGATGGTATTAAGACTGGTATGTGCTGCTTTGGCAAATATGATGGTATCATCTACGAATGTTAAGAATGGGATATGTGTGTCATTTGGCTTTAGTTTGATGCCAATTAAAGCGTCCTCTAAAAGTGCTTCCATATGCATTTCTCGAGCTAGATTTTCCATGACAATGACAAAGATGTATGGAGCAATAGGATCACCTTGCCTTATTCCTCTGTTAGGTTTGAATTGTTTCCCAGGAGAGTTATTGACAAGAACTGAGAAAGTGGGAGTTGTGATACAAGTCATAATCCATTTAATCCATGTTTGGTGAAAGCCAAATTTAGTCAGTACAACTTCAATATAGGACCAGTTGATTTTGTCATAAGCTTTTTCCATATCGAGCTTTAAGGCCTTCCAACCTTTCTTTCCCTTTTGTTTATGAAAAGAGTGAAATATTTCATGATCGATTTCCACAACGGCACCTTGGAAGGGATTTATCAATTTTGGAAGAATGGGTTTTAATCTATTTGCTAGAATTTTGGTAATTACCTTGTAGATTGTATTACACAAACTAATTGGTCTGTAGTGGTTGACAGTAGCCGGATTTTCCACCTTTGGGATCAAAGCCATAAAGGTCTTGTTGATTTCAGTAAGTAGACTTCCTGAATGAATGAAAGCTTTGATGGCGTTACAGAGCGAGGATCCAACTATATGCCAATAGTGCGAGTAAAATTCTGGTGGGTAGCCATCAGGGCCAGGGGTTTTGTCTGCTGCCATGTTGTCTATTACATTTTTAATTTCTTCTGTTATAGGTTGTTTTATTAGATTTTGATTATCTTTATAGGAAATCTGAGGTTGTATATGCCTCATGTCATAGTGCGAGACTTTAGTTTGCTGAGAACCGATAAATCTTTCAGCCATTTCATTTGTAATTTGGGTGATAATTTGGTCTTGATCATTTAGGATTTCTCCTTGTTTGATTGTAAATGAGCGAGTTATTTTCTTGAAGTGTCGAATCTTTGTTGTCAGCTGATAATATTTTTTGTTTTTATCAGCAAGTTTTATGTGTCTGAGCTTAGCTCGTTGTTTCCAAAACTTGTAGTTATAATCTAGTAAGGCTCTTCTTTTTCCCTCTAGTCTTGCTAACTTATCTATTTCAGCGACTGATAAGTTTCCCCAAGGTAGTCTCTTCTGGAGAGAAGTAATGGTTTGTTCTACTTTGCTTAATTGTTCTTGTATATTATTGGTTTGCTTTTTACACCAGGCTTTGGTGTTCTTTTTGAGAAGTTTTTGTTTTTGGATAAGTTTATAGCTAAAGGAGCCTGACATATGATTTCGCCATACACTACGAACTATATTGTCATAAATAGGATTCGTGGTCCAGGCCATTTCAAATCTAAATGGGAAGCCTTTTCGGGGTTCCGAGTGGCCTAACTAGATTGTGATAGGGCAGTGATCCGATGAGGAAAAAGGATGATGTTTGACTCAAAGATTACTGGACTTAGTAATGATATCTTGGTGTGCTATGATGCGATCTAGTCGTTCATATGTGTTATCGGCAGCATTTTTATTTTTCCTCCAAGTGAAAGCAGAATCTTCATAGGGAATTGTATAAAGGTTAAGCTCTTCTTTAACTTGTTTAAGTCTTCTAGATCTGGCTAAGGATGGACTGTTACCACCCACCTTATCATTCTCATTTTCAATATCGTTCAGGTCCCCAATAATGATAACAGGAAGCAAGTGTTTATGAACTACAAAGTAATTTTCTTCCCATAAGCTATTTTTTTCATACTCTATTGATGGGGCATAGACAAATAGAAGAGCAATATCTGAATTGTGTAGATTAATTTTGATCAAGATGAATCTGTCTCCATGATCTAAGACAGTACTATTATCTAGAATTTTATGTCTTTTTGAAAGGATCCATAAGCCTCCTCTATGACCTTTTGATTTGATAACATGGGCTTTATGAAAGCATGTGTTTTGCAATTGAAGGTTAGTAGGGGCATCTGTGGTTTTGGTTTCAGCAATGGTAAGCATATCAAGTTTATTCATATATCAGAGTTGATTGATTTTCTGTAACAGAGGAGGCCTTTTGGTGCCTCTAACATTCCAATAGCCAATATCAATCATAAAATTGATAAGTAGGATGGCGGTTTGGCTGGTAAATGTTGAATCTGTTATAGATTGTGATTGTATACATAGAGATTCTCAGATGAAGGACATCATGGAAGATCTGCAAGTCTTTCCAGTAGTTCCATGTTCAGAGGTTTGAGTAAGATTTTGCTTGTACTTATTTGGATGTAAGGTTTTCCCCTTGTCTACCTTCCATTGGTTGTACATGTGGTAATATATTTTGCAAATATGACATATTCCCATGGGCCTGGAAATTTTGTTATGTTAAGTACATTTTTGCAAAGTCGAGTTTTTTCTTTTGTATATCTATGCAAATCAGCCTTAAAAATATATAAACTAATATAATCATTCTTTTAATTATATACTACATCCATTCTAAAATACATGGTTTTTTAGCCTTTTGCACAAGTTTTAATAAAACACTTCACTTTTAAAAAAACTTCATCATTGCACTACCTTTATTTTTATAAATTTTAGAGCAAATTTGTGCCGTAATTTGAAGTTTGTCCTAGATTTTGTAAAAATTAGTGGAATGTCCACTTTTCTAATTTCGGATGATTATTTGACGATATTGCCCTTCGTTCTATTATACTGTCAAAATCCCTAACCCCCATTGCCGCACAAGCGGATGCCCCATTTGTGAAACAGAGTGAAGAACTCCGCCTGAACAAGGACGAGGAGAGGAGATCTCGCCACCGCCGATGCTGAATCTCGTCGTTGCCTCACTGTCGTCATCGAGATCTTCTGTTGATTCTCCCTCTCTCGAATTGTTCAGTGAGACGGGATTTCCATCGATCGATACCATTGAAGCGAGTAACGATCGGAGAACGGGAAAATAGGAGTGCGAAGGGATAGATTCTCGACTAGGGACTGGATGAGAGTCCGAAGAGGAGCTTACTAGGGCCTAGAATCCAACTTGAGAACCAAGGAAAAGTCGGATCGAAGGACGTCTGATGAATGGAACTGATAAAGAGAGAGTTTGAGATTTGGAAATTGATTTATGTAGTTGATTAACTTCCATTGCTGAACAAGCCAGAAACATATAGGGAGAACGATGGCTTTAGAAAAACAAAGGCTCAACCGGGTTGCAACAAACCGGAATCCAATCTAAGCAATTGTGGGCCTATTACCCAATTAACATAAGGGCCAAGCCCAATACAAATTCTTAAAGTGCAGATAACCAAAACTTCACATGAAATGGCATGCAGATGATGTGCAGGAAGCCAGTAGCGTTGTTCCTGTTACAATACTTCCCTCTTCGAAAGATCATTGTCCTCAATGATCAAGTTCAAAATGGCCTGCCAAGTGCCAATACTAGCAACCTATACGATGAGCTTCGTAGGTGAACATGAAGCCTTGTCCTCCGGGATCGAAAACAAATGAACTAACCTTGATAGCCCAGGTTTGGACATTAAGAACATCAACCTTCATCCTCATTTTCTGAGTGGGATTTAATAGTAGCAGTAGCAAAGTACTTCCTAGCTTCACGTCTGTCATTGGCAACAGCGAGGCACTCTTGGACTTCAAATATGTGTGTATTGTTTCAAGAAGTGACCCTCGATAATTAGTGTACTTCATATCTTGCTGATCTCTCCTTCCAATTTGATTCGATGCTATAATTTCAGCAATTGCTGCTACAGTGTAATGGTGTGCAATATCCAAGCTCAACAGCAAGAAAGACAAGCCGGCTAATCTCCAGTACCAAGTTGCAAACATAATCGTTGTTTTAGACAACTCTTTGTCAATACCATGCAATTCTCCACCGCCGGGATCGAATATTCGCACATCGAAACGAAGATAAGGACGTTTATCGAGCCCCGTAAGTTGTCCTTTGACTTCATAAATCATCACAAGCTGGGGCTCTTTGGGGAACCAAGTTGCTGATGGCACTGCGGAGGGGCGGAACTGGGCAACTTGATGAACACAAATCATCTTCCCCGTTAGTTTCACCTTACTATCACTTCTTTGTACCTCTGAGCTGAGTCCATTCATAGGCATGTAGATCTTTCTGCCCTCATTTGCCAAGAAGAACTCATGATCATCAAGTATAAGTCCTTTAGCGCCCGAGTAAAAAATCAGCAGATATATCTTCACCTTGTGAATGCGAAAATCAAATTTATATACATCAGTGCCACACCAATAAGCTTGAAACATGCCTGTCATGACAGTCAACTTGACATAGGTGTATTGCCCATTCTTAAGTCCTGCACGAATCGACTCTAATTCAGTGTAGCCCTCACCAAGTGACGTTGCTTCTCCCGGATAAAAGCTTATAGCAGCCCCAATGCGCCTGTACGAATGCTTCTCCATTAATCTCACTAGATGAAGGACAATATTAAGTTCTGTAGCGCCACCTTCACCTATGATACCTGGATCGAAAACAAGAAGCTTCATTGCATCTCTAGGATCGAAACTCAAGGTAGCTTGTTCCATATTGAAGCTCGCTACACTCTCAGCTAGCACAATATACTTAGAATATGTAGCTGACAGCTCAGTTCCATTCCCCATCAACTTTAGCATTTTGTCGATCAGTTGGTGAGCGCTCGAATTTGTGAGATCCTTTCCAAGGATATGACCATCAGCTCTAAACTTAAGCGATTTCCCCAGCAAACTATAGCTGGCAACCAACACGCACTCTCCTCCCGGATCAAAACACCACCTCTCATCACCATCATTTGTCATAACATGAACATTCCCTAATTCACAAATAAGAAACCGAACTCGATCTCGATCGATAGAGAATATACCTGTAGAAATGAAGAAGTTTCTTGCTCTAAATTGCTGCCTGCATTTCATTGATTGATTTCGTTGTTCAACCACGGTTTCCTTCGGAGATTCATCTGAACGGTCAACCTTCTGCTCAAAAATTCTTGCTGGCATTTTGTCGAGCACCTGGTGAGCAACCTTACTGCCAGGTTCCTTTGCAAGAATGGATTCATCGCCTCTAGACTTAGGCAACACTTCCAGCAAACCTTCATTACCAACCATCAAACATCCTCCTCCCGGATCGAACGACAACGACTCATCATCCCCCTTTGTGGTAACACAATCATTTTCTAAATCAGTAACTAGATCAATAGGGGAGTTACCTGCCGACGGCTCGTTCGGTTGAGTGCTCACGTCGGTTTCTTCGGGAATATCATCCGAGATCCCAATTCGTTTGCAATCCAT
Organism: Persicaria tinctoria; assembly: GCA_037127255.1. Classification (NCBI taxonomy): domain Eukaryota; kingdom Viridiplantae; phylum Streptophyta; class Magnoliopsida; order Caryophyllales; family Polygonaceae; genus Persicaria; species Persicaria tinctoria. The sequence continues at coordinate 32,368,222 of JBANSL010000009.1, forward strand.
TAGCAAAGGTCTTCCATCGAGCACTTGATTGGGTCTGATCTGAAGCTTCTTCATGCTCGTCCCCTCAATTTTAGGCGAATCTAGGAGATCCGGCTTGCACTACAAAAAAAAATTGCTTTTGAAACGGAACTTTTCCGTCGCAAAAGCTAGGTTTCCCGTCGCAAATAGTTTTTTGCGACGGCTATGCGACGGCAAATCGAGGGTCGCTAGCCCTAGGGTAGCAAATAATATTTAGTGACGGAAATCACCGTAGCAAATACTTTTTTCCCGCCTTTTTCCCTCATGGCACAGCATTACCCTTTTTTGCGACGGTAAATATCCCGTTGCTAATGGGTCTATTAAAATAAAAAAAATTGATAATAGTAGCCTATGCGGGATTTGAACCCACATCAATGTGCATTGACACATCGCTCTACCATTTGAGCTACTAGGCTTAAAAATTACAAAGCACCTTCTACTGATTATTTACTTGCTAAATGACAAGGAAAAGTATAAGCTTTGTTATCCTAGTGTCAGACTTGTTCTATAAAACTTAGTTCATTAGTAGTATAGACAACATAAAAGAAGTAGCAAACGAGTAAAATGAGAAGAGTTAGAAGACAATTAAGTAAGAAGGAGAAAGAGAACATCATTCATAAATCCAAGGTGGACTATATTGGTGTATCCACCAATGTCATCCTAAGACCCATATAATAAAATAGATGACTAGGAAAGACATGACCACGTGCATTTTATGCATCCCATCTTAATTTCAAATTTATCATTTAACAAATAGAAGTTTCAAGACAAAGCAACATGGCAAAAAGCACAAAAGAAGAATAAAAGAACAGTCGAAAGTCACAACTGAATCCTACTGTATGAATGCTCACCTGATAATGCATTGTAGGAGGCTGAGCATCTGAATCGCAGCAAGGTACATCAGGTTTTGTTGTAGCCTAGCTTGGGTTCCTAAAATATAGCATGAGACGAACTTAAAAGGATGAAATCACCTACAATAACTATAAAAAAATACTTATATTCAAGGGGGTATAGTCCAATTAAAAACTAAAGGTTTCTAGCAAATACTTTGTTATTCTGAAGGCAGTTGATCGCAGGTAAAGCAAACCATTACATCAGCTGCAATTGTTCCATCAAATAACAGAAGGAATGTGAAACATCGACATTTTGATGTCCCAGTTTGCAAACAATAAGTCATTTAGTATATTTCAAAGTTGAAAAAGAATCAAATAAACATTTAGATTACAAGCAGTTTAGATGTAAAAGGGAAGCCAGTGCAGTACACCACTATCTAGCCAGGGTACTAATTTACAAGATCAATTATTACACTGATTCATAATCATATTCCATCTAAGCAGTTACTTTGGGTACTTTGGGCACTTCACTTTAATTTTCCAGTGGGGGAAAAATGAAAACTTGTCAGATATCCAAACACCACCCAACTGGCCTTCACACTTTACTGTAAAGCAAGGTTCTGTTTCAGCCTACATGATTTTCTGTAATGCCATAGAGTAAATCTTCAGTTTCTTACCTGTTGTTTTTTACCCTACTGATTGGAGGGCAACTCCAAATTTCACCAGAACTTGATCACAATTCATATTCACTAGCTATAAGATCAATCAAAGAGGGTTTGTGGTTGAGAGTCGTTGCGGAATGAACCTGCGAGAAACCGCTTTTCACTATGGAAGCCTTGCACTTGCAGCCTTGATCTTACCACCTGTAAAAATTCGCATGGGAACACTTAGTGGTCTTGTTATCATGACAGTGGCAGAGAGTGATCATAACTCATTCGTCGAAAAAGAAAAAGAATTGAAGTGTCACTAAAAAATGATATGATTCCTAAGACATACTAAAGAACTCCAAATACCAATTACATTACAAGCATAAACTGCCAGTGATGCATATGATAATCTCACCTCATGTGGGTATGTCAATGAAGATGCAAATACTTTGGAAACAGACGAGGCAATTGTGACATCATATGCAGAAAGCTGGTCCGTGCTAGTTTCATATAGTGAAATGAAAGAAACAAAGTTGATTGTCAAATTAGTAGTAGCTACACGGTATAAACCCATGAAAGTGCATAAAGGGCGTACTGTGTTTTGCAAGATCAGACTTGATTTTCTCATATACAGGGAACTGAATAGCAACATGACCAACACCAGCTAACGCAGGGACTAAACCGCTGTAATTTCTTAAAAGAAGCCTATTACCATAATACAAACTCAAGAAAAGAAGCTGATCATTTCTATTAGGAAGGAGAAATTTCACATATCTAACTTGAAGAATCATCTTCTCTCCATTGGAAGCTCCAAACTAAAAAGAGATGTACCAAACAGTGATTATAAAAAGGATGAGTATGAATGGAGACTAGTTTACTTACTACTCATTTTGCAAAAGCATTGGGCATTAATCGAAAGAAATCAGGAGAGATAGGTCGATCAAAGCAAGCCTTGAATCCTGAAGAAGATAATAAATAAAATGCAATTACTAAGACAATTGGAAAATAAAGTTAAGTCAATTTTTACTATTTTTTAGTACTTTATCAAAAATTATATAATGCCCCATTTATGTGAAAGAAATTGTTCATTATAAACATTCTCTTAAAGAATTGACTATAAAAAAAAAGGTAATAGAGAGTTCCACTTATATGCTTTCACTTTAACTTATTTTTTCAAATTCCATGAAGTACGATTAAATCTGAAGGTATATTGCAATGTAAATGCAACAGGCAATAAGTAATCAAGAACAAAACACCTCGAATCTCAGCCATATTTTGCAATTCACACATTAGATTATCATATTCACATTTATTAATCCTAATTCCTACTTAACTAAAATCTGATCAAGTGAATGGATGGACAACATCAGACTAAATCAGGCAGAATCCCCCATATATGCAATTTCTAACACAATATTCCCATTGACATACAACCTTCAGCAAAATACACACAACCCTACCAACGAGTTATCACAAATTCAAGAAATTAGCATTATCACAAATTCAAGAAATTAGCAACCTAAAAGGGAATAGGGAGACCACATACCTGCACTTACTTAAGTCGAATTCGGAATCTGAACAGCAGGCAAAGATGCACAGTAGAACAATGGTGACCTGGGCAAAGAGAGGACGGATGGGTCTGCGAGAAAGCCCGAGAGGCACCAGAATGGCTCGCACTCGAGGTATCTCGAAGCTTTTTGCGGTAACCACTTGCTCGAACACTCGATATGAGATCGGTCGCTGTCCCTCAAACCCTAATTCCTCTCACTCTTGTCTATTGAAGAGGAGCGACTGTGTGGGTACCAGTAGAAAGAAAACCCTAATTCCAATGGAAAATGAAGCAAAGATTGAAGGAGCGCTCCTAATTCCAATGAAAAACCCTATTTTTGGAGTCAGAGCAGATGAAGAATGGAGAGAAAGGTACCAATAGAATAGCCGAGCTTTGGATCTAGGCACAACGACAACGGAAATCGTTGGAGCGCTCCTGGCTCCCGGACACAGTAGAAAAGGCGAGATCTGGAGAGAGGTGAGGACCTGGGATCGTCGGCGTCCGAGCTTTGGATCTGGGCACCACGGCGAGGAAAGTCTTCTCAGCGCTCCTGGCTCCCGGCCATGACTGACAAGGCGAGATTCGGAGAAAGTTGAGACTTTCGAGTAGTATTGAGACGGGGAGAAGGACTTGGGTGTGGAAAGAAGAGAGGTGGCCATGGAGGTGTTCGACAGAGAGGAGAGCAGAGGGTGAGAAGAACAGTAAGAGGTTGAGGATGAGAGATCTGAGAAACAAGGGGGTGGCGTTCACATAGGGTTTGGGTTATGTTATGGGAAAATCCAAAAATAAGAAAAATAAGCCAATGGCTACGGCTTTCTAATTTGGCGTAGCTTTTGTTTTTGTTTTTGGGTAGTTGCTAGCAACGGCACCCCTTTGCCGTTGCTAATGTTGAGGGCCTCTTCCAACGCCGTAGCAAAGCAGTCGCAAAAGCCTATTATTTGCCACGGTAAATTCTTGCCGTTTCTAACTAGTGTAGCAAAAGGAATTTTTTTTTGTAGTGTTGGGAGCTGTTGGCGAGTCATCGATCTCCTCAGATCGGATTGGATTCTCCGCAGATCTCCCTTCCGCCATCAGAGATGCGGCCCTTGCCTCAGTTTTGTTCATACTCCATTTCATCTCCGCCCTGGCCCCTTTGATCTCTTCATTTGCCGATCGCGTTTCATGGACCCCACGAGTTCACGCTCTGCGTCAATTTCTCCATCGCAACCTTAAGAGCCTCCAAAGCTTCCAACTCTTCATCCGTCCAATCTTCATCCTCAGTGGACGAATCCGCCAGGGAATCGACTGGCTCTGATACTATTGAGACGGGATTTCCATCGATCGATACCATTGAAGCGAGTAACGATCGGAGAACGGGAAAATAGGAGTGCGAAGGGATAGATTCTCGACTAGGGACTGGATGAGAGTCCGAAGAGGAGCTTACCAGGGCCTAGAATCCAACTTGAGAACCAAGGAAAAGTCGGATCGAAGGACGTCTGATGAATGGAACTGATAAAGAGAGAGTTTGAGATTTGGAAATTGATTTCTGTAGTTGATTAACTTCCATTGCTGAACAAGCCAGAAACATATAGGGAGAACGATGGCTTTAGAAAAACAAAGGCTCAACCGGGTTGCAACAAACCGGAATCCAATCTAACAAATTGTGGGCCTATTACCCAATTAACATAAGGGCCAAGCCCAATACAAATTCTTAAAGTGCAGATAACCAAAACTTCACATGAAATGGCAGGCAGATGATGTGCAGGAAGCCAGTAGCGTTGTTCCTGTTACATTCAGGCCACCGCAACCATCATCGGCGGGATACAAAGGAGAAGGAGCGGCCTACCTCGAACTAAAGCGAGGACGACGGCCTACCTGGTAGGAGCCCCAAATTGAACGATGGAGTGCACGAATTGAAGCGAGGATGACGGAGAAGATGCATCTGTTCGATTCCAGTCCTCCTCCTCGCTGCTCGCTCCTCTTCCCGACACCAGTCCTCCACCCCCGCATCCACCATCACCAACGCTTGGAGCCTGGCGCCGAATCGTGATCGAATCGCTACCTCCACGCCCACTCTCTTGCCTCCAACGCCGACCTCGCCTCCGTCGAAGATGGAATGGAAGCTCGTCGTAGCCTCCGGTGAATGAGATACGGACTGGACGGAGATTCGACGTCTCCTAGCTGCGATTCCGAACCTATAGGTTCCCAAGCGTCTCCTGGCTCTCATCGCTTAGGGATTTGACGTCTCCGGCCAATTTCTTCCCCTAGGTCCTGCTCCTTTACCTTTTCTGATTCTGTTATTGAAATCCCATTTCCTATCGGTTTTGAGCTCATTTTAGCAATCTGTCTTGTGGTTTCCAGATGATCTTAGTTAATACGTAGCATGTAAATAAGCAATTAAACTTCCTTCGGATCACATGTCGTAGATAAAGCACAGGCTTGAAGTTGCCACAATCAACACAACCTATAGCCTCTATCCACAAGCATCACCGTCTCTTTTTACTGACAAAAGAAGAAAGAAAGAAAACATGGATTTTCAAAAACATTAGCTGGGAGATAATTCATTCAAGATACTCTCCTATAAATTGAATGTATATGGTACGAAATATATAACTTCAGTACAAGCTCTATGAGATTACATACTGATAAAGCATTATATTTTACCTCACCAGTGTGTGAGTGCCTGTCACATTACTAACATTAATTACAGGTGCATTTACTTGCATATGCTACCTTCGACTTCTAACAAGTACTCACCTCAAAAGCTAAGACCCAACTTTAGATACATGTAAATAAAGACTCAAACTAACTGAAAATGTCATTATGATCAACTATCAAAATCAATCCAGTTTGTCTGCAAGGATCACATGTATGACACAATATGCCCTAAGACTGCCTCAGTACTAAGAACTGTATCATTAACCTACAAAGCAGTAACGCACACCCTTATCCAAGCACTGATATTTAAAGATAAACTGATTTGTGAACAGGTTATGCATTCCAAGTCTAGCAACCATATCTATTCACGTAAAACAGATTTTGAAGGATTTTACTTGAATTCAAGTAATTCTCTTTTTTGTTATTTGCTTTTATAGTTGCTTTGGTATTGTGATTCATTATTAGCCCTTTATTTTCCCTCTATTTGTTGAATCTAATGAGGGTTTCACTCTCTTCTCACACAACCTAACACAAGGGTAACGGTAGCACTGATTTGGGGCCGAAAAAAAAAAAAAGAACCAAGTCATGTGGTAATTATGTTCTAAACAAGTCACTGGATGTACATTATGTGCTAAATAAGTCTCTTGATAAGTATACTTTTGAATTTTCATTGATATTTTCTTTATTCATGAATTAGTTATGCCAACAATCCTAGTGTATATTCTTAGTCGACTTTTACATTTTTCAGACAATCGCTTTGCCATCTTCTGGAACATATGATTTTATACGAACATCACGCATGGCTGGATTTGGGCTAATAATATTGGGACCAACATTGCATTTATGGTTCAACTTAATGTCAAGAGTGCTTCCAGGATGTGATCTAATATCGACTGCAAAGAAAATGGCGTTGGTGCAATCAATTTATGGGTCTGTCATGACCGTTATATTCTTCTCAATGAATGCAGCGCTGCAAGGTATGTAATCTATTCACAGCTCTTTTGTCTCCTGTCACCAATTTGTTCGAATTGTGCATCTGTTTTGCATACAAATTCAGTTTCTACTACCCCAAAGATCTCTTCACCATAGTTGATGTCTTGTTGCGTGTAGTTCCTGACTATTTTTGTGTCTAATTATTTGATGATGACATCTAATAATTAGAATATTTGATGTTGACATCTAATAATTACAATATTTGATGCTGACATGTAAGAATTAGAACATTGCATCTCTTCGATTCCCTGCAATTTTGCATCTATTTAATTCCAAACATGAACTATTCCAAGTACTAAACATCTAGCTGTTGTAGTTGTGAAGCTTAATCTCTCTTTCTGATGCTTAATCTTTTTTTTTTTCCTGATTTTACTAGTGTTGCAAAAATCCAGCTGACATCTTCTGGAAATGTTGACATCTTCTTGAAATGTTGACATCTTCTGAAATGCTGACATCTCCAATATAAGATTATTTTTGTGTAATTAAGTAGACCATGTCAGCAAGCTTAATTCGAAACTAGAGATGCTTGCTTAGAGATTTATATGTTCTTTTTTTATTTCTAATTGTGGAGATATTAGCTAGTAGCTTTACAAAATTTAATTGTGTCCTGACATATTTCTTTTTTATTTCTAATTGTGTGTTGACATCTTTCTTTTTTATTTTTAATTGTGTGTTGACATGTTTCTTTTTTATTTCTAATTGTGTGTTGGCATCTTTCTTTTTTATTTCTAATTGTGTGTTGACATAGTATCTTTTTGTGCAATTCAAATTGATGTATATGCTTTTTTTTTTTCAGAATGTATAAGTTCCTTTTTATTTCTAATTGTGTGTTGACATTGTCTCTTTTTGTGCAATTCAAGTAGATTTATAGGTTCTTTTTTTTATTTCTAATTGTATGCTTACATGATCTCTTGTGCAAATGTAACATGCTCAATTCCAATGTGTAATTAACCTTATTTGACATTTGTATAAAATTCATCTAGTACTTTAAAGTGTGCTTTCTTTATTTTTCCTTGTCGTTTTTCGTAATATTCTTGATTGATAAGTTATCTTTTTGAGATTTACACTTGCATAGCTCTTTACTGGACTTATTGCTGCGAGGAATATGATTTTTCACATTATTTGCTTAAAATTAAGAGGGAATAACAATCTTGCTGACATCCGGTGTCAACAGTTTTAATTGGCATAACAGATTGTTATACTTGCATAAAAGATTGTTATATGTGCATATCATAAAGTTATTGCATAACAGTAACTTATATTTGCACAACATAAACTTCTTATTTTTCAACTTTTTTTTTAATTAACTTTCTCTTTTTTCATAACACGTTTCAATCTTGTTGCATATAAAAATGACACCATGAATTTGAATGTTCATAACACGTTGCAATCTTGCAATCTTGCACTGAATAAGTTTGTGGCTGCTTAGACAAGAAACTAAAGTTGTATCCACTACACTAACATATTTACTTAAGTGAATTGACAAAGAACCTGAAATCTGAAAGTCCAAGTAGTTCGGAATTTTTATTTTTGTAAATGAATTATGAAATCAGTAAGTCCAAGCAATTATAATTCTATAATCTATATAATATATAAAAAAGAGAACTTGAAAAAACTATAAATCTGTAGTCAACAGTAATTTATAATTTATAAATCTGTAATTTTGTACCTCTGTAATTATATAAATCTGTAATCTATAAATCTGTACATCTGTACATCTGTAAATCCGTAATCTGAAATCTAAAATCTGTAATCTGTAATCAGTAATCTGTAATCTATAATCTGTAATCTGTAATTTCTAAATCTGTAATTCTGTAAATCTGTAAATCTAAAATATGTAATACTATAAATCGGCAATATGTAAATCTGTAATTCTATAAATCTGTAATCTGTAAATTGTAAATCTGTTTGGTAAATCTAAAATATGTAAATTGTAAATCTGCTTGGTAAATCTGAAATCTGTAAGTTCAACAACATAAATAATTTATAGTCCAAGAAGTTCAACAACTTAGGTAAACTGGATTCTGCAGTTTGTAAACTAAAATCTGTAAATTTGTAGATCTGAAATCTGTGATTGCAACAACATCGATAATTTACAGTCCAAGAAGTTGAACAACTTAGGTCATCTTTATTTTTCCTTGTCATTTTTCGTAATATTCTTGATTGATAAGTCATCTTTTTGAGATTTATACTTGCATAGCTCTTTACTAGACTTATTTCTGGGAGGAATATGATTTTTCACATTATTTGCTTAAAATTAAGAGGGAATAACAATCTTGCTGACATCCGGTGTCTGGAGTTTCAATTTGCATAATAGATTGTTATATTTGCATAACAGATTGTTATATGTGCATATCATAAAGTTATATTTGCATAACAGTAACTTATATTTGCACAACATTTGTACAAAAATAAAGTGATTGTTGTCCTGATTTAACCTTCTTCTATGCTTCAACTGCTTTCTATGGCTTCTCATAATGGTGCTGATATCTACTCTTTAACCTTGTGAAATCTAGCTCTCAACTAAACTAGAAATGTGCAACTAAAGAAGTTGATAACCAGTAGCCAACTAAACTAGAAAGCAAATTAAATCAGTAAATTAAATCACGTGTCTACTAGAAAACCAGTAAACCAGTAAACAACCATAAGAGGTATGGGGTAGGTATGGGGTAGGGAGTACATATTACTCTTTCTTAATAATTTTTCTACTGTTTGTTTCTGTAGTTTTGAATTGGGCAATGTAAACAAATGCAATTGGTACTTCAATATATTGGACAATGTTAGCAAATCAAATTCACATATATAAAGCCAAATATGTGAGAGGTAAGGGGTTAGGTTGATTTTCCTATTTATGAGAAGTATGGGGTAGGTATGGGGTAGATTGAATTGTACTTGATGATGAACTCATTTCTTCTTCAATGGTTAATTTATATGAATGTTTGTTGTCTACACTCTATGGGCTTGTGGGGTGATGATTGAATGTACCAAATTTGTGACACACAAGCTCAAGGAAAAAAGAGTAATATGTACTCCCTATCGGTGAAACTTTAAGATGAACTGTCATTAAATGTAGCTATGGGTTTATCACCCAAGAGTATGTATGTTTGAACTCTATGTTCATTTTATGGAAGTAGTTTGATTTTTATATAATGAGCCAATATTAAACTAGATTGATGTACACATCACATTCATATATACTTTAGGTAAGGATGCAACTGATGATTTTTTTATCTCATTCCTTTATTTGTTTATGCAATTTTGCATCTGTTCGATTCCAAGTATGAACTATTTCAAGTACTAAACACCTAGCTATTGTAGTTGTGAAGCTTAATCTCTCTTTCTGATGCTTAATCTTTTTTTTTTTCCTGATTTTACTAGTGTTGCAAACATCTAGCTGTTGTTGCAAACATCTAGCTGACATCTTCTAGAAACGTTGACATCTTGTTGAAATGCTGACATCTTCTGGGAATGTTCACATCTTCTTGAAAAGCTGACATCTTCTGAAATGCTGACATCTCCAATATAAGATTATTTTTATGTAATTAAGTAGACCATATCAGCAAGCTTAATTCGAAACTAGAGATGCTTGCATAGAGATTTATAGGTTCCTTTTTTATTTCTAACTGTGGAGATATTAGCTAGTAGCTCTACAAAATTTAGTTGTGTGCTGACATGTTTTTTTTATTTCTAATTCTGTGGTGACATGTTTCTTTTTTATTTCTAATTGTGTGTTGACATTGTCTCTTTTGTGCAATTCAAGTTGATGTATATGTTTTTTTTGTCAGAATGTATAAGTTCTTTTTTATTTCTAATTGTGTGTTGACATTGTCTCTTTTTGTGGAGTTCAAGTAGATTTATAGGTTCTTTTTTTATTTCTAATTGTGTGCTGACATGATCTCTTGTGCAAATATAACATGCTCAATTCCAATGTGTAATTAACTTGATTTGGCATTTGTATAAAATTCATTTAGTACAAGTGTGCTTTCTTTATTTTTCCTTGTCATTTTTCGTAATATTCTTGATTGATAAGTCATCTTTTTGAGATTTACATTTGCATAACTCTTTACTAGACTTATTGCTGGGAGTAATATGATTTTTCACATTATTTGTTTAAAATTAAGAGGGAATAAAAATCTTGCTGAAATCCAGTGTCAGCAGTTTTAATTTGCATAACAGATTGTTATATTTGCATATCATAAAGTTTTGTTTGCATAACAGTAACTTATATTTAAACAACATAAACTTCTTATTTTTCAACTTTTTTCATCATGATGTGTATGTTTTTTTTTCTATATTTCTAATCGTGTGCTGACATAGTCTCTTTTTGTGCAATTCCTACTTTTATTAGGAGTTCCTACTTTTTTATTAGGAGTTCCTACTTTTTTTTTCTCCTTTTTTGGTTGTGGCGTGAACATAACTCTTATTTGTTTATTTGAATGTTATGTTATAATATAATTAAAAGCATTTTAGCTCAATGGTAGAGTGATGTTCTTATGCGCAAATACGTGGGTTCGAATCCCGCATATGCTAAAATTTATAATAATTCTAGTAATTTACAAAATTTTCTAATAATTGTTCAATAATAAGATATATTAGTGCAATTTTCTAGTAATTTATAATTGCATATTATACTTTTACATTTGCATATCATCAATTTATATTTGCATATTTTAATCTTATATTTGCATATCATCAATTTATAATTGCATATCATACTTTTACATTTCCACACCATCAATTTATATTTCCATATTATAATCATACATTTTCACAACATCAATTTGTATTTCCCTAACTTATTTTTATGTCCCCAACTTATTTTTATACTTATCACTACTAATTTATTTTTAGTTTCAATACAAAGAGTACTAACTTCATAATTATATCAAATGTCAGCAGTTTAACAAATTTTTAGAGTAATTCAATTAATTCTGAAATCAAAATCAGATTTTGGTTGTGCATAATCATTACAAGTTACTAACACAACATCTCACTGCATTTTACATTAGAAGACATTTAACCAACACCTTATATTGAGCTCAACTAATACTTGTCAACAACATCTGAGGTTTGCATAGGTACTACATAATAGTAGCACAACTGTTCTTTCTTTTATACTGATCACTATAAATGTCGGCAACGTCAGCATCTCCGATGTCGGCGTCAGCTGACATCAGCGTCAGCGCTAACACGAAAAATGTTAGTGGTGTTCGCAATGTTAATGGTGACAGTGTCAGCAGTATCAACAATATTAGTGCTTACACGAAAAAAAGAAGGGTTGGCACAAAAAAAGCATCTTCGACGTCGGCGTCAACAATGTTCGCAACATCGATGTCGGCGTCGGCGTCAGTAGTGTCAACATCTCCGATGTTGACGTCAGCAACATCAACATCCGTGTCAGCATCTTCGATGTCAACGTTAGTAGTGTCAGGCCGTCTGACGTCAACAATGTTAGCATTAATGTCAACATCTTCGATGTCGGCATCAGCAATATCAATATCAGTGTTGCTGACACGGAAAAAAGCATTTTCGACGTCGGCGTCAGCATCTCCGATGTAAGTGTCAACGGTGTCAAGAATGTCGGTGTCAACAACATCTCCGATGGCGGCGTCATCCGACATCTCCGATGTCGGCGTCATCCGACATCTCCGATGTAAGCGTCAGCAGCATCAGGATCTCGAATGTCGGCATCGACAATGTTAGTGTCAGTGCTAACACGAAAAAAAGAAGCGTTGACACGAAAAAAACATCCCTAACGTCCGCGTCAGCAGCTTCAACAGCATCGATGTCGGCGCCAGCCGACATCTCCGATGTCAGCGTCAGCATCTCCGATGTTGACGTCGGCAACGTACGTGTCAGCATCTCCGATGTCGGAATCAGCAATGTCAACGTCAGTGCTTCTGACACAGAAAACAGCATCTTCGACGTCGACGTTAGTCGACATCAGCGTCAGCATCTCCGATGTCGGCATTAACCGACATCATCGTCAGCAAACATGAGCGTCAGCATCTCCGATGTCTGCGTCAGCTGACATCAACGTCAACGCTGATACGAAAAATGTTAGTGGTGTTCGCAATGTTGGTGGTGACAGTGTGAGTAGTGTCAGTAATGTCAACAATGTCAGTGTCAACGGTGTCAGGAATGTCAGTGTCAGCAACATCGAAGTTGACATTAATGCAATTTTAAAAGCATCTTAGGTCAATAAATGGTAGAGTGATGTGCTTATGTGCAAATAAGATATATTAATGCAATTTCAAAATTCAAATGCGTGTGCATATTCTTTCCATAAGGTTGTTTAAGCTTCCATAACATAATATTATATTTGCATATCATAACATTATATTTGCATAACAACGGGTTATAATTGCATATCGGAAAGTGCTGACACGTAATTTTATTTTTTATTAAAAAAAAAAAATTCTGGACACGCGAGGGGGGCGTGGGGGGCACTGAGGTGAAGGGGGGGGGGGGGCAGGGGGCAAGGAGGATGGACACTTTTGCAAAATTTTCAAATATATTGATACTCCTCTAATTTAGCCCATTTTTATGGATATTTCACTAAAGGCCCCTAAATTTTATTATTTTTTAACACCCACTACACATTTTAACCAATAATTTTTTTTTAAAAGTCAACAACATACAAATCAGTACAAATCATTACAATTTCCTATCTAGAAAACATAAAAACCCATCTATTGTTGGACAAAAACTCACCTCTAAAAACACATGTATTATTGGACGGACGGAGTATAATTTTAAAATATCTTTTTCATAATAAAATTTTATAGGCGTGTAAATATAATTGTATAAAATATACATAGGGTTGTTACATGAACTGAACAGCTCGAGCTCGGCTCGGGATCGACTCGAAAAAGCTCGATTCGAGCTCGCTCACTTATTTAAACAAGCCGAGCTTGAACAAAATTTTAAGCTCGGTTCGTTCGAATAAAGCTCGAATAGCTCGAATTCTATGAAATTTCTAAAATTTCATTTAAATGAACATGTTATAATCAAGTAGAACTACTTAAATCTCGAAAAAAGCTCGGCTCGAGCTCGTTCATTTCCTAAACAAGCCGAGTTTGAACAAAATAAAAAGCTCATATAAAAATTATTTCGGCTCGGCTTGAGCACGTTTAACAAACGAACAAGTTGAACATGCCAAACTCGATTCGTTCGGCTCGAATAACACCCTTAAATATACATATGATTTTTCCTGTGGTGCACCAACCGAGATTGTAGGGTATCTGCTCTGTCAATTCACCTATTTTACGGATCTATTCCATCGACAACCGATTTTTATTAGTCTGGCATTTTCCACTTGCATATGGTGTCAGTGCAATTACTGAATATAATATATAGTTATTTTTCTCTTACAAAGTTTTTTTTTTAAATAATACAGAGTAATTTTGTTGGGGGTAATGGAGGAGCTGGAACGCTCACATGTTTCAACACCTTCTGATCAAGAAAAAAATACGTAGTATTATTTTTGTCAAAATTTGTAAATAAAAAAAATAAAAAATTCAATCTCATCCAGTTCGGGGTGATTGTGACACGTGTTCTAGCTATTAAAAAAAATTGAAAAACTATCTTAAAACTGATATTCGAGCGCGTGGGAAAGTGGGTAAATAAAACCCTAAATCAGAATTAGTCTCATATTTATCCTCGTATACCCGAAAGAACTGAGTGGAGGAGCCAAAGAGAGAAGCGTCCTGAGCAGACGCCATTGACAAGCCGATTCCACCATCGACGGCGGTGCAAGTGTCTATTTTCCTGGCTAATCGATCCGTTGCCAAGGCGACTCCACTCCAGGCTGCTGCGATTGGGGTCTTTTGTCTTAGTTGGTGGCAGCCGCCGACGTCGTTGATCTCCCAGAGGGAGAATTTGATGGATCTATGCCGGCGACAATTGGAGGATGGAGATAAGTCAGCGACGGAGGTATGATGTAGGCAGATCTGGCCGGTGGTGGCGATGGAGGACGATGGAGGCGAGGCTGGCTTTGACTCCCCTGTTCATTCCCCACCCAGACCAGCCGCAACCACAATCGAGAAACCAAGACCTAGCCGCTACCTCTAACGA